>NW_004624938.1:916838-935993 GCF_000247695.1 Heterocephalus glaber | reverse complement strand
ATATAATATTTTAAAAAATAAACAAGATAGTAAAAGCAAGTTCTTAAGTTGTGCATTTTAGACAACCCCAAAATACTTATATATTACAGTCATGTGAGTACAGTAACTGTAACATTTTGGCAGAGTCAGGAAAATGTATACATCAGTAGGTGTCCAGTAAACACACCTGCCTGTTTCATTCTCCAATGGTACTTATGGATGTGCTTCAGAGATAGATCACTGTATTGACCTGAGTGCTGATCTCTGTATTTTGCTAATGCAAAGACTCACAAGGCCCGATCAGGGCCACAGGGGAGGGGACAGCTCAGCAGGATCAGCTTGGGCCCAGGTCCCCAGTACAGGCCTCCCCAGATAAGCCACATACCCAGGGCGCACGGCCTCGTCTGATGATGGGTTTCTTTTCTAACTCTCTTGAGAAATATGTAAAACCAAGGTAGCTCCCTTGATTTGATAAAAAGAAATAAAAATGTGCAAACAGAAATAATTTGCAAATCACAGCGTGCACATCCTCTGCCGTGGGTCAGGACTGCACAGCTCCGGCAGTGAGGAGGCCGTGAACTTCTCTACAGTGACCTAGACCAGCACCCTGGCCATGTAACCTCGGAGTAGGCACGAGCCAGTGCAGGCTAACACTGTGCTGACGGGATGGAGAGGAAAGGCTACTCTGGGGAAACGTAAGGACGCTGTGCTATCAGGTGCTCCTCCAAGGAACCTCTCTAGCCAGGTCTGAGTATCCCTGCCTCTTGAGCTGTAGATGATGGGTGAGGATGGGGCAGAGAGAAAGCAGCCAGCAAGTCAACACCAGTTTCGGGCCCTAGAATGGGTTCCAGGTAAGCAGTGAATGCAAAGCTCGACCAATTGAGGGGGGCAGTGGAGCCTTCGCCTGCCCACCGTGGACCGCTCCTTCTTCAGGCGGAGCAGACAAAGGCCTGTGTGCCCACCATGGACACAGAGGAGCAGCACCCGGAAAGCTTGGGTGAGAGGGAGTACAGGGCCTGCACATGGGGCGGAGGCCCACGGGAGGGACAGCAGCCCTTGCCGAGCCACCGGATAGGCCTGGCCTTGCGGGGGACCTGGGCCACGCAGCCCGGAGATTTTTTTGTGACATGCACCTTACTGATATCCTCTACAACAGAGCTTGAAAAGTTTCTCAAGTGCACCTGCTTACTCTTCTACTTCACTGAACCACTTTGAATTATCTGGAATTCTCTCTCAGCCTTTCCTCTGGCTCCATCTCCTTGGGGGCCATAAATATCCATTTCCTTAGGAGGTGTCACAATGCCCCGAGTCTTCATAGCTTCATGTTTTCTGTCTTTTGTGAAGATAAAGCCTTCTCTTGGCTCCTGCAGGTGTTCCTTGGCAGCAATGGCCTTACTGTCCAGGCCGGAGTCTGACCGTTGTGCTCCCTGAGCAGGACGTGGCTGCCCGGCCTCCACTTGCAAGGGCACTGGGAGGCTATGGGGCAAACTGGGCTTGGACTTTAGCTGGAGTCTCTGCTGGGATCCTCATATCACTGGGACAAGAGCCTGGGTTCCTCAGAAATGCAGGACTGAGGGTGGCTTCCCTAGGGTGGAACAGATCCATGTGGCGGGCACCTGACCTTCTACACCAAGCGGAGCTGCCTAGCGCGGTGTTTCTCTGAAATGCACAAGGTGGGAGTCACCCTGCCTAAGCTGTGTGCACGCACTCGTGTAAATGTGCATAAGCGTGTCCCTGTGTATGCACATGCTTGTGCCTGTGTATAGCTGCTGCTGCATTTTGGGGGGCCAAGCCTCTTCAAACCTCATGCTTCACTGAAAAGCATAGAGGTGGAAGTCTCTCTGTCTGCGTGGTGACCTGGTGACCAGGCAGGATCATTTTTTCTCTTTTCTTTTCTTTTCTTTTCTTTTCTTTTCTTTCCTTTCTTTTCTTTTCTTCTCTTTTCTTTTTTCTTCTCTTCCCTTCCATTCTCCTCTCTGCTTCTTCCTCTCTCTCTCTCTCTCCCTCTCTCTCTCCCTCCCTCCCCCCTCTCTCTCTTGTTTCATTCTCTCCCTCCCTCCCTCCCTTCCTTGGTTGTCCTGTGCCTGAATTCCTCCAGTACACAGGTCTAGCCACAACAATTCCTTGAAGGGTGTGGACTCTACAGTCTCTGCTGGGGATCACTGCTTGGCTTCTACTCTGAGTGCAGCTGTTTCTTGCCTGGCTCTTCTCTCCTGTGTATGGAGATGAGAGTCTCCATGTCTCTGCAGGGCCCTGAGCTGGGCTCTGAGGATCACCACAGAAACTCGAGTTCTGTGATTTAAGTGTGGCTGAACTTCCCGCCATGCTTCTGAAATGTATGTGCTGTGAAACGATCACTCACCATGGCTGTGAAGCAAGGAAGCTCAGCTCTGCGTGTGGCTGTGAGGTTGGTGGGTGCTTACAGCCAACATTGGCTGGTAGGCACAGCACCAAGACTGTCATGCTGACCCTGAGGACCTCTGCCTCATCTTATTGTTTCCTTTTGTTCCCAAGTGGTCCAGTGTGTGGTTCCCCCTAGTGTGCTTCACTATATGATCAAAATGGGCTTCCTGAGAAGCAACCCAGAGAGCTCAGGACACTGGCTGTCTTCAGTTCTCTCCTATCCCTGTGGAAACCATGGGCTCCTACAGAGAAATTCTATTTGGTGTTGGGCTGACTTGAGGGAGAAGGGAGGGAGTCAGGGTAGTCAGAATCCAGCCGTTTTTCTTGTCTTTCTGATTCTGAATCCTGAATCTGTTATGCAGGCCCTGTGGATGCCTCCAGGTTACCTCCCAGGTGATGTTTCAACAGGATGCTCTGATCCAGGAACAGTGGTCAATGGGACTGTCTGTAGGAGACAGTAAAGCTGGATGCTGCCTCTCCCAGAATCTTGTTGACATCCTCTGTCCGAAGCATGGATGGTGCTAAAATGCCCTCACTTGTCAAAGTGATCTACAGAGTCAATGCAATGGAATACAAATGCCATTCTTCATGGGATAACAAGATGCTATTGGGTGGAGCCACAGAAGACCATAAAGTAATCTTGAGCAAAAACAACAGAACTGGAGATGTCACATTGCTTGATTTCAAACATGATATAAAGCTGTAGTAATTAAAACAATATGACCATGGTATAAAAATGGACACATGTACCATGGAACAGAGTAAGCATTCCAGAAACAAATCCAAGCTTTACAGCCAGCAGATTTTAATAGAAGTGCAAAGAACACATAATAGGGCAGGAATCTGTCTAACAAATGCTTTTGGTAAAGCAGGATATCCACATTTTGAGGAATGAAATTGGACACACAAGTATCTCACAGCATCTCCAAGATACAATGCCAATGGATTGCAGGCTTAAATAAAAGACTCAAAATTATGAAAACCTTAGAAGAAAATATAGAGGAGAAGCTCTGTGGCATTGGTGTAAACAAAGAGTTTTTTGAGTCTGACCCCAAAGCACTGCCAAGAAAAATTGTAAATCATATTATATCAAACTGCAAATGTTATGAACAGTAGAAGAGACAATAATCCCAGTGTAGAGACCAGGCACAGAATGGAGAAAAATGTGCTCAATGTTCAATCTGATTAGGGGTTAATATAAAAATGTATGAAGAACTCAACTGTATAGTAAGAACATAAATAGCCCAATTAAAATAAGCAAAGTACCTCAATAGACATTCATCAAAAGCCATAAATGTGCCCAATAGCTACATAAGATTGTTAAAATTATTATTATGGAAATTTAAATTAAAATCCACAGTGATATATTACCCTGCATGTGTTAGAAGAGCTATTTTAAATAATACAAGATAACAAATGCCGATGAAGAAATGGAGGGGAAAGCACAATTGTGTACTATTTGTAAGAATGAAAATTAGTATGGTCATCAGGGCAAACACTACAGTTGTTCCTCAGAATATAAAAAATGAAACTACCACGTGAGCCAGCAATCCTGCATCTCAATATCCAAGAAAGGAAAATCAATGTTGAAGAGATGCCTGCACACCCATGTTTATTTCAGCACTTTTCCTAACAGCCAGGAGTGAAAAGCATTCCAGGGGTGCATTGTGAGATGGATGGGTAAGGAAAGGGCCTATGCTATGTTCAACAACAAAATACTATCCAGCCCCCAAAGGGGAAATCCTGTCTTTCACAGCAACTTCGATGAATTCAGAAAGTTGATTTTACAGAAGTAGAGTAGAGAAAATTTGTCATGGGCTGAGTTTGTTAAGGAGTTTGAGGAGATCTTGGTCAAATATGTGAAAGGGCAGTTGGAGGGGAGAAACAAATACATTCAAGGGGTCAGTTATACCACATGATCACTAAAATTTGCAATGTATTGAATTTTTTAAAATGCTGAGTGCATATAAATTGTTCTCACCACAATATGAAATCATTGTGATGGAATGCACATGTTTTTTTACTAATTTACTCTTTGTACAGTGTATCCATATACAGAGTTCAGGACATAAAGTCATACACAATGCATTCAATAAAATGTTACCTGTCAATTTAAAATTTGTCAATGCAAAGACTAAGGGTTATTCTTAATTTTAATCCTCAATATTAAAACAGAATGTGTTTTCTATGCATAAAAACACACGTTAGAAGTATGGAAATGGAAGAATCTTATGCACAAAATATAAGTCAATGCAGCACTTACAAATTTTAAATGAGAGTATATTGATAAATAATATTTTTATCAGGAAAATAGATTTCCTTGTGGGCATATAGATTATAAGGAGGTGGGACAGACACCTGAGCTGGTGTTTGTATTTTTCTCTTGCTCAGAATTTTGGTTACATGAATATCCCCACATAACACAATTTCATAGACCTTTGGACTTCCAATTTGTGTGCTCTTCTTGTGTTTTTATAGTGCACTATAAACTTTACTCAGAAAAATTCAAGAAAAATGTTGTGTAGGGGAAATTGACGAAACATCAATCATCTGGATGTGCATATGTACACACATATGTACAAATATTTACATTTCTATAGGTATAAATTAAAACTTTCTGCTGTCTCCCAAGGAAGTTTGCTTCATGCTGACCTCATGGACTCTCCTTCTCCAAATATCTAAGTTCCTAGAATTATTAGCCTTGTCTGCAAATATTATTTTCATTTTTCCCTGACTGGAGTTTGTATGTCCTCTCAGGAACTTTTTTATATTTTTGAGTTCTCTCAAGTAGTCCAAAGGGGAAAGTCTTCATCAAAGTTACCTGTAAGTAGAACCCTCCAGTGCTAGGTGCCAGGTTAACTCCCAGGACAGGCTCTGCAGAGAGCTGGAAGCTCATTACCTCACATTCACAGGGGCACCTTCACGCTCCTGGGTGCCCAGCATTTAACAGACAGCCGAGGAGTTGGCTAGGAATTCTGTTCTGCCCCTCTCCAGCCTGACTCTGCTCACTGAGGAGGTCCTGCTGCCCATCTGACCACCAGCACATGTTTGGAGGCCAAAGGGAGCCTTGGGCCACTAGGTGAGATCTCATTGACCCACTGTGTCTAAATTCTAGTGATGCATTATTTCACAGCCTTCATTAAGAAATTTGCAGAGCAAAAATCAGAAAAAAAGCCTTTGATAAATGGATCATTTCTGTCATACAATTACCTGAACTTTAGGTTCACAGTGTCTGCTTCATGCTTACCAATCTCATTCTTGTGCATGAATAGGAATCACTGATAATTCCTATGTCTACAGCTGTCCAGATATCTTCAAAATGTGTTTTAGAATATTGATAGAATAAAATAGTTTGTTGAGCTGAGAGGATTTCTCTTTATTTTCCCTTACAAGGATGAGAATGAAGGATCAGGAGTGTTTCACTGTTCTGTTCCCAGCTTTATTTACAAATGATAGATGTTAGCTTTCCTAGTTTGCAGGATTGTGTGTTATTGCATATCTCCATTGACAAATGCATCTCAGAAGTTGGAGGCCTGATTTTCCTGTGCATATCTCAGACTGGTGCCCTGGGGACAGGTCTTACTGTGGAGACAGATGAGAACTTTTCTTCAGTGCCATCAAATCAACAGGGAAAAAAGAAAACAATGGTGCACACTGAGTGTGCATGGACCTGTGTTTAAACAGAAATTTATTTATGATCATGATGGACATTAGCACCCTGAGTGCTGGAGTCACAAAGAATTGGCTGTGGGTCATACAGACATTGCCATACTGTGAAGTCTGTGGTTGGGACAATCTTCATGGGGATATTTAGAAAGCCAGAGTGAAGTAGCAAACGAAGGGTGGCTGTGCTTTTAAGGGTGAATTGGGAACAGGAATCCGTAGGTGCTTGAATGTCTTGCACTTTTCTCATTAGAGTGTTTTACACAAATTGTTTTTGCTGTTAATATTATTAATTATACATTTCAACATCAACTATTTGAAAATCATTAATTATATTTAGACAATAATTTTATGACTAAATATCTTAAGCAAAATGGAGTATATAAATAACACATTGTATATTTTAAGACTTAGAAATGCGTACAATGAACTTTCTCTTTTGCTTGTCAATATTCGTATATTTTATTTCAAATTCATTGGCCAAGGTGCATCTAAATGCTTATGAGCTTACTACATCTCTTCCTGATTTTACTTGGTCCCTTGATTGTTAATGTTTACATGTGTTAACAGAGACTTTCTTAAAGGAATAATACTTCAAAGTTTAGATGGTATAAGTTCCCAGAAGTCAGAACTGTAACATTTTATAAATGCTCTTTAATTTCTACCAATGAGGTTAGCAAACATCTTGAAATTCAATTCCACCTGACGAGACCAACTATATTCTGTTACATCAAAACTGGTAAGAACAAGTTTGCCATCTCTTTAAATATACAATGAAACTAATCAAGATTTGACATGTGTCTTCTCCAAAACTCAGTGTTCATGTTCATGTCTTCCTGGCACAAGGAAAGGCTAGGCATGGAGGAGGCAGGGAGAGAGGAGACATCTGGCCCACAGACATCCTGCATTGTCTTCCACCAGGGTTCACAGTTACTCAGAGGGCATCTAGGCCCCTGGTGACCTGTATCTTCTGGTGGCAGCTGGGATGACAGACCTGTGGGCCTCTTATGAAGAGTGATGGTGACCAGCTGACAGCTAATCCCTTCCGTCTGTGGAGGGTCTTTCTGAATTCCAACCCCTTCACATCCCCAGGGCATTACAACTGCATCTGTTGTGCTTCTGTGATATTCTCAAGCTGCAGAAAACAGGGTTTTCACTGGAACCTCTACTCCCAGCCATACCCACAGCTCTGCACACTTCTCCCTACATTGAACTGGGGACTTTGGGACAAGCTACACCAGGAACTGAGGTGAGCAAAGACCCACAGTCACTTTACTCCCACTACAGGCACAGCAGGGGCTGAACTTTCTGTGAACCTAGCCACTTTCCAAGTCCTGCACAGATTCACCTGTTGTATGAAAAACTCTAACAGTGCCCCTGACAGCTGCCCAAGGTGCCTGCTGGTTCAACCCCAGCCCTGCATGCAATGCTCTTTCTAATCCCCTGAGCACATGTGGCCACCTCCCCACCATTGTCATGGAGAAAGTGTGAGGTTAAGCCATGTTTCTTCTGGTTTCTATACTGATCATTAATATAATTAGAGGATTTGAGAATTGAATGTAAGAGTATGAGCCTTGGGTCTTCAGTTCCACCATACATTAGGAAATGTCTTCTCTAGAGCTGTGGGAAAATGGGAAAAGGAAGAGTCTAAAGCAGCAGGTAAATTTCCACAAATTTAATAACATTTTACCAAAATCACCAACACATTACAGACTGTAATGTAAACAAGAATTTGGAGGATTTATGTCTGCTCACATGCAGGAGGTTGGCCATTCCTCGGCTGGAAGTTCCAGGAGTTCTCACAGGACCTTTTGTGAACTAAATTCTGAGGGGAAGCTTCACAGGGGCTTGCTTTCAGTTTGAAGCATCTGTTTACTGTCTATTGAGTACATAGTGGTCACTGGGTCCTGATAATCTCTGGGGATAAAGAACAAAGCACTGTTCCTGCTCATAAAGATCATACCTGCAAAAAAATCAGAAAACAAGCAAAATTACATTCCCTAGGTATAGGGATTTGGTATATAACTCTTAAAACATGAATGGGTTTTCTTTTACATTAAGTATATTTGTTCAAAACATTTTTCCATGGATCTTAATAGAGCTACTTTAGGTTAGTAAAAATAAAAAGAACTTAAAATATTTAGGGGAAAAGACAGGAACTGACATCAGTGAAGAAGGGTGGGAGACGAGGCAATGAATGGAAGAAAACTTTTAGGCAGAGCCATGAAGCCTATGGGAAGCTGGAGTGTTAGGGAGGAAATAGGAGAGAGCAAAAATAGCACATCACCATTCTCTGAAACATAATGAATTGAATTAATATTGAACTGTGCCAATATATAGAAAAGCAAATACATAGGGCCATTTCTCACCTCAAGTCATCCAAAATTCAAGAGTAAGAAAACTGCTTGGTTTCTCATCTTCCTGTTCTTTTTCCTCCTGTTTTCCTCTTCCTCTTTCCACTCATAAACTTCTTACTTGCTATTTCTGTTTCTCTGTCCCTGTCTCTCTCTATTTCTCTCTCTCTCTCCCTCCCTCTCTTTCTCTCTCTCTCTCTCTCTCTCTCTCTCTCTCTCTCTCTCTCTCATAGTAATCCAGATCTAGGAATATCAGACCAGTTTACATGGATGATATGGTCCAAATTGATTCATCAGAATAATCACCATTCACTGAAATATAATCATTTAAATAAGGAGTTACATGGGATTTATAGTTCCATTGGTAAGCATTGTCATGCAGCTGTAGACAAAGTGGACATTCACAGACACCCTTCAAGCTGCTCTATTTCTCTTCCCATGTATACTGTATGCAGCCACTGCATTGGAACAGACCTTCAAAGTGAAGGAACGATGTCCAATAAAACAGGAGTGACTGAGTTCTTTCTCAGGGGCTTTTCAGATGTCCAGGAACTGAGATTCGTCGTCATCTTTTTTTTCTTGTTTGCCTACTTACTTTGGCTCCTGGAAAACATCTCCATCATCACAGCTGTGTTTAGAGAAAGCCATCTCCACTCCCAAAAGTACTTCTTTCTGAACAATCAATCTTTCTTGGACATGTGCAACACCTCAGTCACCAGGCCCAGGGGACTGGTCACCTCCCTCACAGGCTCTGGGTGCATTTCCTATCTGGAGTGTGTGGTCCAGCTCTACATGTTCATCACCCTGGCTTCCACCAAGTGCTTTCAGCTCATAGCCATGAAGTATGGCTGGTGCTTGGCCAACCTTAAGCCCCTGCTCTATGGGACCACCATGAATGAAAGGCTTTCCTCTGAACTGGCTGCCATGGCCTGGGTGAGCAGGGCCATCTACTCTGCCTTCCATACCCTCAACACCTTCTCCCTGCCTTTCAGCAGACCCAACATCTTGGAACACTTTTTTTGACACGGCCCCTGATATGTTCCTCACCTGCGCTACCACCGCAAAGGGAAGGTGGGCTTCTCTGTGAGCAGCTGCATTGTCATGAGCTCCTTTGCCCTCATGGTCCCCTCCTATGTGTGTATCACCTCCTCAATCATGTGGATCCCCTCTAGGGAAGGACGGTGTAAAGCCTTCTCCACCTGCTCCTCACACCTGACCACAGTCATTTTGTTTTATGGAACTGGAGGCTTCATGTACCTGCGACCCACCTCTCAGTATTCCCCAACCCCAGGCCACCTGACATCTATTTTTTACTCCATCCTTACCCCTACCTTGAATCCTGCTATCTGTTGTCTGAGGAACAGAGACATAAAGGTTGCACTGCAGAAACTGTATTGTCCGTGACAGCACTGATCCTACTGAAGCACACTCTGTGGGCTCCTCGGAAGCTCTGTGTCTGGGTACTGAAGCCTGGCACCACTCCACCTTCCTTTCCTTCCTTTGCTATCTCACAGTTGGCCTGGGGAGACCCAGACCTCTCCCCACACTGCTGTACCTTTCCTTCTCTTCTCTCCACCCTTTCACAGCAGCAATCTGCTGTACTCCTCCAACACAGAAACACACTAGCACTGATGCTTCTTCAGACAGGACCATAAAAACCATGGTTTACAGAGTTCTTCCACCCACTGTGTGTGTGAGAATGTATTACTTACTATAGTATTCTCAAATCTCTATCATCACCCTCACGTAAAGGCCCTTGATTTGAATTTCTAACTTTCTCTTCACTTTATTTTCCTGAATGTAGCATAACTACTAAATTTTAAGACATTTTTAAAATCTACTTATTTCTTCCCCTCAATATCAAACTGATTTACCCTACCTTTTTCAGTTATTTGGACATTCTTTTCTTTGTGTCTCAGGCTAAAAAATTTTAAATTTTTCTCATTTTATTTCTGGATTTGTTTTTTGGGGTTTTTCGTTTGTTTCATTTTGTTTTGTTTTGTTTTGGTACCAGGATCTAACTTGGGACCCTGCACTAGTGAGGCAGATGTCAGAACCACTGAACTAATTCCCTGGGGCTTATTTCTGTTTTTTGTCATTCTAAATATCATTAATCTGCTGTTCTCATATTTTTTTCTAAACACAGTTAATTCTTTATTTGCTATTTCTTCATTGCTCAGAATTTCCTCTTTTCCTCAATCAATAATATTTTGACTCAGTTTTCCTCAATCAATGGTTCTATTAAGTTTTCCAAATTAATTTTTTTCTTGATAAAAGAACTCTTTATCCAGACAGTATATTTCAAGGTAGCCCTTTCCCATGGTTTAGATCTAAGCCTACCTTGCCCCTCTGATCTTGTGTGTTCAGAGGTGGGGTTTTTGGAAGATGAATGGATTATGAAGGCTCCATACTCATCATCAGATTGACCCACAGATGAGTTCAAAGCTCAGTGTGCTCTTAGCAGGTGGGGCCTGGTTGTCAGAGGCAGCCACTGGAATGTGACCTGGAAGGTTATTTTCTGGTCGCTCCATCTTCCCTTCTCTTTTGCTTCCTGCCTACTTTGGCTGGAGCAGCTTGTTACCACCATGCCCTTTCAGTGTTGTTTCTCCCTTGGAGCCAGCCAATCATGGACTGAATGTCTGACACCATGAGCCAAATGCACATCTTCTTTAGGCTGCAGGTGTCAAGTATCTTATCCCAGCTATGGGAAGTGACTGATCACTCTCCAAGAGCAATCTGTCAAAGTGAGTGTTAGTGAGAAAGCTCAGTCCTCTTCTCCTTCCTCACCATGAAAGTCATCCATGGTGCTACCTGGTTGAAGTATTTAGAATATCTTCTGCACATTTAAATTGCAATTATGGTTCCTCTTCTTATAATCTCTCCTCTTCAAGTAACTGCCAATGAAGTAGCAGGTCCTGTTTCTAATGAAGGGATCATTTATGCTCTTACAATAAACAGAATCCTTCAGTGACTCCTGACATTTCTACCAAAAATAAAATAAAAGCAAAAATGAAGTTTTGTATCATTTTCATTCCCTCACATTGTATGAAACACATTTACACTTACCCTCACTTTCCATTATTCTGCAAACCCATTTTACACATAAGACACACAGGGTTGTTTCTTCATTTTTCACATTTTTAACAAGTACTCCTTAAAGCACTCATCCCTACTTTCTGCTGTATTTTAATGGCACTTTTTCTTTGACCAACAAATGAAAATCTGCAAGAACCGGCAAATCATCTGTCTGACTTACAGGTATCATCTTAACTCCATGTCCTGGAACTTTCTCATATATGTCACATTGAAGACATCCGTGTGTTGAAAGATCAGAAAATGTTGAAAAATCAATGTGTTCTTTCATAGTTTTGAATCTTAATATAAGTCTTGAGCCCTTTAAGTTGACTTTTGTCTATAGAGAAAAATAGGGGTCTAGTTTTATTCCTTGGCACCTGGGAACTGAGTTTTCTCAGCACCATTTGTTGAAGAGAAGGTCTTACCCCCAATCTGTCCTCATGTTGCCTTTGTCAAAACCCACTGACAGTGAGCACCTGCTATACTATTGCTACACAGTGTTTCTCTATTTTATTTTGAGTAAGTTCTCTTCTTTAGTATATGTGCTGCTGAAGTGAGCACATATATTGTGAAAGTTAGTGCTTCATCTACATATCTAGATTCTGCATAGTTGGTCCAAGCCAGGAGCCCTCTCTATTTAGTTCCATGTTCAAATGGCATCTTTACTTCTATTTAGGTTGATACTCAAAGTACCTCAGTAGCACACTTTCATTTTTCTGCTTTGTATCTCAAATATCTTCTTTTTTCTGCAATCATTCAATAGCCTTTAAGGCTCTACTTAATTTTAAGACACAATGCAAAGATTTTTCAAACAATGCTGCAAGGCAATTTTCTTTCTGACATAAAATCCTTTATTCCTGGTGCCATACATTATTTCATCACATGTATACATGAGCTGAGGTTCAAACTCCACAAGGTATTTAAATAACTGCTATAATTACAGCAGGGATTCTATAGTACTTATTACTTCTTCTTTTTGATAAAGGCAGCCACCCTTAGACAGACTTTCCTTAAGGAACAACTGCAGTTGCATTCTTTATTGGAACCATGATGTGTTCATTTTTAGAGCTGCATATCACTGTTAGTAATTTTAAAAGTATGAACCCTCCTGAGGACATTTGGCACCTGCAAACATATTTTAATATTGAAAATAATCTAAATATGCACATATTCATATCTGCTTAAAGAGATGATAAAATTACAAAGAAATTGACAAAATATTGAATTTCCCCTGAAGCAAAAAAAAAACAAAAAACAGATGAGAAACACCAGTGTTTTTATATTCTTAAATTATAACACTTTTATTACCATCAATCATCAGGTGTACAATCACAAATAGTTCCCAAAACACTATTTCCTTATCTGGAAATTTAGATTGTAACTTCTTACCTAAGGAGATTTTTATGAGAAGCAATGGACTTTATGCATGAAATAGTATATATGCTGTGACCATTTTATCACATGTTTTCTTAGGGTTGTTCATGGACCCCAAAGAATTAGGTTTAACATGTTTAGGAGATAGGTATTTTAGTTTTATAAAATGAGCTTTACAAGTGTCAATAGACTACTAAAGAGAATAAGTCTAGTAAGAAATAAATGTTGGTCCATATATTAGGAAGTAAATCTAATTGAGTATGTGACTGAATAATTTTCATGGGTGTCATAATGATTGGGTTCCATAAACAATGGCTGTGGAATGATTACATGACTTAATGGTTGTTTCAAGTGAAGAAAAGTAGGGATATTAGAGAATAGAAGTAAATGGTCAGATAATTGGAACAAATAAATCTGAGCTTCAAGAAGAGTAATGAGGGGATTGAAGTGTGGTAAATGGAAAACAATCTCTAAAGAGATTGTAGCTTTAATTTCACATTTACAGTCTCTAGAAGGTATCATGACATAGGAATAGCCAAGGAGTTGTAAAACCAGAAAATAAAAACAGAGCAAAAATGAAACACAGTACCTTCCAATAAATAATCTGAAAATATCTATTTAATTAGAGTCCACTTTATACTAGAAGTTCTTTCTCACGAATTTTGGTCTCTAAAAAATTATGTATCTTAGAGTTCTAAAAAAATGGAATGATATACCAAAGTGAAACAAATTAAAACAATGTTTTTTGAGGTATTTTGAGGGGTTTTTTTTTGCCTAAGTCGATCTTGGGGTTAAAAAAAACAAGAATTTTTTTTTCTGCCCACAAGACACTTAAAGACACTGAGATATAACAAACTAACAAAGAATTGTATTTGGTCAATGATGTGGAATTATACACTGATCAATTTTATCCTTACCCAATTTGTATTTTGAGCTAGTGGATGATATGGACAGACTCAATCACTCTTACTCTCAAATTTATTTATACAACCTAAATTTCAAGTAGACAGAAAAGGCCAAGCAAATGGGGCTGACTGTACCCCTCTTTACTGGCTCCAGAGCTACTGCCCTAAAAGTGCTGCTGCTTTTACTGATGCGTCCGGCAGCTTCCAAAGGAAACAGACTGGCTGTTCTTAACCAGGTGTTTCAAATCACCATGCATTTTAGATGAGTAGTGAACTGTGCTTAGATTTCCGCCTCATGTATCTTACTAATTATGAAAGTATTTAATAAATAATCCTAAGCATCTGAAAATACCTATTTACTTATAATCCACTTTATACGAGAGGTTTTCTCAGGGGACTGTTAGTCTCTTAAAAAGATTACCTGGGGTTGAAACATTCCTGTTGAAAGATTCTTTCAAGTTTTCTTGCTTTAAGAGCAGCAGCTCTCACTGTCTGTGCCATTCTGTGTCCACAGCCTCTGTGACATGGAATCGTCATGAACCCTGTCTTTGGCTTTGCTCTCCTCTGTTTTTTTCAGTTTGGATGGTGTCCATTTGTTTTTCAGTGAACTATTTCAGTCTCTGCTCAAATCAGCTTATCAGAGACACGTCTGCATCCATATGCAAGCCTTTATTGCTGTAAAAAGAAACGTCATTAAAAAGAAGCTTTTATTTGGTTTTATGGTAACACAGTCATGGATCCTGTGTCAACATTTGTCAGATAATCTTTCTCACAAATCATAGATAATGTCTCTCAGGCTTCTGATTGGTTTTGTGTAGTGTTTTTCATGTTTGGCTTAACTTTTCCCAATTCATTTACTTTACAAATCATGTTCCCTTTATATCACACGTTTAATTTAATGTAGCATTTTAACATTGTCCTTCCATTCCTTTCTTATATGCATTGCCTAATTAGGAAAAATTATGAAATATGAATTTAAATATTGCACATTGCAAGTCAAAGCTTCCACTCTTTCATTTTGCTTGAATAGGAAATTAAAACAAACTTCCTTATTAAGACAAGATATGATCATAATTTATGTTTTTGAGCATTCACTTGTTTTTGACATTTTCTTCTTGGCAACATTATCATCAAGTTGACCAATTTCAGATGGTTGAATATCATATTTTTCTTGTATATAGAATCTAAGAGAGGAGGAGAAGGAGGTGGAGGGGAGAAAGGGAGAAAGAGAGAGAGAGAGAGAGAGAGAGGGAGAGAGAGAGAGGGAGAGAACATGAAACTAGAAGGGGGAGCACTAGAGGAAAGCAAGGGAGTGGGAGAAAGTTAGAGTTATGTTGGGTAATGGGAAGTGAAAATAGCCAAATTATGCTCTATGTACTTACAAATATGACAACATCTAACCTAGTATTCTATGTAATAAATATACACTAATAAAATAAAAACTGAAATATAAAAATTATATTGACATTGTGCTTCATCCCACAGTTTGTATTGAGACAGTAATTTTTCCACTGAAATTAGAGCTTTTCAATTTCTTTGTCATTTTTAGTGTGTGGGAAGAGGAACAAAATAGAACTGAACAAAAATAAACTTGTTCATAAAATTAAATCTTTTAATTGTTTAAATGTAATACTCTGCATCCAATCAATTTATGGTTGCATTATCAAGTGTCATAAAATTCTAGATAGGCATTTTGTTTGAAAAGAAACTATCAATTCCTTTAAACATTTATTTAAATTATGCAATCAAATTAGATATTGTAATTGAATATGTCATTAAGATGGTTTATGGTTTGGGTCAGAAATATTCCCCGAAATGATCATGGTCACATGTGGGGCTTTGGTAATGACTAGGTCTTGGGATGCAAACTTCTTCAATGGTTTAATCCATGGATGACTTCACAGTTGAATGTCAGAAAGGGGGTGGGTCATGGGCACTGTGACCAAGGCAGGAGTATTCTTGTTCCTGAAACCTAACCACCCCCCCCTTCTTCCTGGATGTCATGGGATGAGCAGCTTTCCCCCACAGCACCAGTCCCATTCCTGTTTTGGAGTCAGCCGGTCAAGAAATAAAACTCTAAGACAAAATACACCTTTCCTCCTGTTGTTGGTTTTCTCACTATTTTGTCACAGTGATGAAAGCTGGTTAGTATAGGTGTGGACCTCATAAAGTATGGATGCTAGAGATGAACACTTCTTCACTGCCTCAGTCAATAAAAACACTAAAATTATGGCTTTGTATTCCAAATGGCAAAGGTTTCAATATTGTAACAGAAGGAGTACAAAGATTTACATGGAAAATAGCACACTTAAGGCCTACTGGTGTTTTGTATCCTGAATTAAATCCCCATCTGAAATTAAATTGAATCTAAATGAGCTGATCGGTCTAAGTTGGTCTTCATCATTTATGTGTGTGTGTGTGTGTGTGTGTGTGCCCGAAACTGCACAGTATTGTAGGTTATAACCCAATAAAAAAAGAAAGCAGATCATCAGAGTAGAAATAAGTACTTTCTTATCAATAATAACTGTGAATATAAATGTTTTTAAAAATTCACTGTAAAGCAGAGCATTCCAGATTAGACAAGATATGTCTCAATTATACAATGTGCCCATGTAACATTCACTTTAAATGAAAAACCACAGAAACTGCATATAAAAGGATGAAGTAGGACAATTCAAGAGAAGAGAGTAGTATGATTCATGCACATACTAACAAAAAGAAAGCTGTGTGGTCATTTCATTGACACACAAAAAGGTCTTTAGTCCCAAAAGATTACAAATAATGAAGAAGAGAGCTGTATACTAATGGAAGGGTAAATTACCAAGCAGATATAATTTTAAAGGCTTACATCCTTGAAACGCAGCTTCAAAATATATGAAGTAAAATGGACAGAATCAAAGGTAGAACTAAACTTTTCCACAATACCTGCAGAACCCTTCCACATCCTACTTTCAGCATGGACAGAACTGCTGTAGGGTTGTCATGTGTAGATGGATATGAGGACTTTTTCAGGAAGCAGTTTTACTGGTGGACACTGATCCCACAGTAGGGTCCAGGGTGGGTATAGGACATGGCATCATTGCACCCTTTTATACAATATTTGTGCCTTTGGTTCCCTTATGTGTGTGCATGCACTAACCCTCTACAGTCTGCTGGGTGTGATTTACATTACAGAGTTATATCAGAGCTACACACGTGTTCTGATACACACAGGCTGGTATTGCTGCATGGTAAGAAGCTCCCTTGTCACACTGGGAGGGGCACTGCCACAGAGCAAGTTAATCAAAATCTGTAATGAACAACTCTATAATGTGACTGGACCTGTCAGACACACCCAGGATGCTCCACCCAAGAGCAGAAGACTACACTTTTTTCCCAACTGTATGTGGAGCATTCTCCAAGGGATACCATATTGTAGGCCAATAAAAATAGTTTTTATATAATTTAAAAATTCAAATCATACAAATTTTCTATTCCCATTACAAGAGAATAAAACCAAAGATGAGAGACATCCCAGGCAGGTGGAGGCAGCAGCTTTCAGACTTCTCAGAAGACACTGGTAAATTCAGGTGCTCAGAAACGGGGGGCAGAGGCCTAATGCAGGATAGCAGTTGCAGAGAAGCCCCGAATGAACCCAGACTTGAGGTTTTTCTCACAGCCTGGGTCATAAACAGTCCACCAGGAACAAAATCTAAGCCAGGAAATAGCCATATAGGGCCCAGCTCCAGACCCTGTGCTCAGTGCCTGTCCTGTCCTGACTTTGCCCCCAGAGAGGACTCAGCAGTGGGATGTCAGCAGAGGCCCTTTGATGTGGAGACCAAGCAGTGGCCAGCCTGGGTCACCAGGGTAGCAACACCGCCAGACCACTGATCTCCAGTCAGAAAGGATCCAGGCCAGCACTTGTCAGGGACCTGGAGCATGGCATGGGGATCTCATCTAAGAGTCACAGGGTGCAGTGGCTGCAACCATGACTGGTGTGATGGGGTCTGGGGGAGACACAGGAGGGGGCCACAGCCAGAGTACAGATCATGATTTCCTTGAAAGAACAGGTTGCTGGGTCCCCTTGAGGAAGAATCCTGGTGCACTGTCAAGAAGTTACCCTGTCAATCTTTCTATGGACCTTCCCCTAAAGGTGCTGAGGGCTCTTTATCAGGTAAGTGTAATTAGGGGAAAGAAATGAGCAGATATCTGGGGGCTACTGGACACTAGTTTTGAACATTGATTCTCAGAGACTGAAAACATCACTGTAGTTCCAGTGAGAGTCAGGTCCCATGGAGATCTAGTGATCAATGCAGTTTTAGCCATAGTCTGAATCACAGTCCATGGCCCGTGCTGTCATCATTTCCCCAGTTCCGGGATGCATAGTGGGATAGATACACTTAATAATTGGCAGAATCTCCACATTGGCTCCATAAACCGCTTGTGTTGCTATTATTTACAGGGGGAAAGGCCAAGTAGGGGTCATCAGAGTTTGACCACACATACATTGGTTTCTACCCACTTGTGCTGAGTCCATTTGGCGAGGGCTGTTGTGAGTTGCCCTGAGGTAGAAGTTGAATAAAAGCAACAAAAAGCTGCATCTTTTCCTGTAATTTCTTATCTCCTTTGATTTTCCTGCCTGTTCCCAGTTAGTAGAGACGTTGAAGGCCTCTACAGTAAGGTAGATAACAGAGTTTGTTCCACTGCTTCTCAGGTCTGTTTCTTTGCCAGTACCATGCTATTTTTATCACAGTAGCTTTGTAGTAGAGTTTCCAGTTGGGGGTTGTGATACCCCCTGCTGCATTTTTGTTGCCTGGGATTGATTTTGCTATTCTGGGTCTCCTCTTGTTCCAAATGATTTTTTTCATTGTTTTCACAAGGTCTGTGAAGTATGCTGCTGAGATTTGAATTGGGATTGCATGGAATCTATATAGTAGTTTTGGAAGTATGGCCATTTTCACTATATTGATCCTTCCCACAAAAGGAGCAGGGGGTGTCTTTCCATTTTCTGATATAATCTTCAATCTCTCTTTTCAGATTGCTATAGTTTTCAGAAAAGAGGTCTTTGATTTCTTTTATGAGGTTGATTCCTAGGTATTTCAGTTTTTTGCATGCTAATGTGAAAGGAATTGTTTGTCCTATTTCTGTCTCAATGAGTGTGTTGTTCATGTAGAGGAAAGCTATTGATTTTTGTGTGTTGACCTTGTGTCCAGCTATCCTACTTAATTTGGTTAAGTCTAGAATATGTTTGTTGGAGTTCTTGGGGTCTTCTATATAGGGTATCATGTCATCTGCAAATAAATGACAGTTTGACTTCTTCATTTCCTATCTTTCTTCCATTTAGTTCTTTCTCTTGTCTAATTGTGGTGGCTAATGTTTCCAAAACTATATTGAATAGGAGTAGTGATAGTGGACATCCTTAT
>NW_004624938.1:880273-898473 GCF_000247695.1 Heterocephalus glaber | reverse complement strand
CCAGTTCAGAGAGTCCAGGTGGTTGAGTGTCAGATTGTTCCAACTCATTTCCCTTTGGGATTGCTGTAGGTGATCCAGAAGTCTGTTTTTGAGACTTGTTTAGGTGTCTTCTCATTTCCATGGGAGGAGGTGCTTCTGGCACCCACACAGATCACCTTCTCTGCCCTAGGAGCTTGGGATGGCAGCAGGGGAGCTTCCTTCCAGGTTCTGGGACTGGCTCAGCTTCTCTGCCCAGATGATTCTATAGATAAACAAATAAGAAGAGAAATTTCCTGTAGTGTTCATCTCTACACACAAGACCCTGAGTTAATGGTCTCCCTGCACTAGCTTAGGTCTCAGAGGAGATGAGCCAGGCAACCTCAGGATCCCCCTCCTCCTTACTTTCCCTCCCCTGCCTGGATTCTGATCATTCCCACCTCGCTCTCCACGAAACCCTAGCCTCTGAAGAAAACTTGCCTCACTAGAGCCATTCCATCTTTCCTCCACTGGCCTCCAATTTGTGCACCTCTGCCCTCTTTAGCTCAAAGTGAATGAGTGCAGCTGGGTTTTCCTTTAGCAGAAGACTTCATTCTTTCTCCTTCAGTGAATTCCATGCAGGGTCATTGCAGAGACTCTCTCCCTTACCAGGTGAGTGTGTGCTCCTCTTGGTCTCATGAAGTAAGATCATAGGAACCAACATGGAATCACTAAGGAGAAACTTTTCTCAAATCTAATTACTTTTTAAAATGTAACTATTACCCCCAGCCCTCTATCACCACTAGATTTCAGGTCTCAAATAATGAAGACTGAAAAGTTTACACATTTTTCAAGTCAGCAGCAAAAGAAAAATCAATAACTAAAGACCCCATGAGGAGAGGAGAAAATAATTATCACCTCAGCAAACTACCCCTCTAGTACACATGAAGCAATGCACTGGATGTTAGGTAAAATACAGCAAAATGAAATATAAAATTGGCCATCTAGTGTCTTAAATGATGGAGGAGACACGGGTTGAGGCAAGTGAAATTTTCAACCAAGATTAGAGTGTTGGAAAAATTAGGGGGAAAAATAACAGAGTTCATATGATAAGTGAAATAAATGTCACCTGCATGTGAATCCAGACATTAATTTATATATTTATTAAATAGCTGCTAGAGGCTGAAACAATGTGTGGGAAAGGCCGGAAACAGCCTCAGACAAACTCCCAAAGTGCTCTCAGGCAGAAGGGTGTAAGTGAGAGACTGCAGTGGAGTCAGAACTCACAGAAACACCTGGAGATAGAGACAGGGAATTCCTGGCCATAATCACAGAGGCTCTCATTCTGGTGTGGGAGTCATAGGAGATGCAGCCTCTGGAAAGTTAGCATGGAAAGCAGTGGAAGAATCCAGGTGTGCATAGGACAGGAGGTGGCCTTCACAGGAGGTGGAAGCAAGTGGTTGAGAGGATGAGGTTAGGTTAGCAAGAAGCCAGGACTTGATGCTCCAAGGAGCCCATCCTCCTCTCCAGTATTAGGTTCCTTTGATGAATGAATGCAGTCAGAACATGTAGGCATCTGTGTAGATGTAGAGTCACAATTTAATGCAGATTGAATATAGCAAGACTTACACCTTCAATCCAGAAGTTTGGCAGTGACTCTCAATCCTCTGCCCCAAGTGGGTGTCTGGATGCATTTTTAAGGCACAGAAGGGTTTCTGCTGGGCTTCTGGCACTACAGTGACTGTGATGCTGACTGACCAGGTTTCTTAGAGCTCACTCTGGCACTGCGACATGTCTTCCTGCCCTTTTTAGATCAGTGGTCCCTGAGGTGCCTCAGTCATGCAAGAAAGGAAAGAAAAATTACAGAAGATAACTTTGAATAAGGCTCAACCCAAGGCAGGTGGGGGTTAAATAATGTCCCATTTCTGATATCACTGTGCCTTGAGCTATGCAGTAGGATGCTTTGTGCATGGTTCTCCACACAGAGGCGCTGTGGCTCAGATCTGAGACCTCATAAATGACTAAAAATGTGTCACACCCTGAGCTCTGCTTCTTTTTTGAGCTCTAACTGGCATGGCATGCTATTGTAGACACATTTTGCTCCTTGTGCCCGGTATCTGGTGTCCTACTATCTCACCTAACAATGGGGCATTTGGTGGGTCCTTAAAGACTTTCTATAATGTGTGTGAAAATGAGGACTGTAGTCCCTGAAGGTCACTGCCCAGGAGACACTGAGGACAGGGTGAGAGGTTTGTGCCTCCAGAAACAGGAGCATACCAGTGATGGACGATTCTGACATTATGGCCATGAGGAGATCGTTGGCCCTTTAAATTGGCCATGAGCTTCCTGAAGATTTCTTTAAATTCTCAAATGCTGGGGAGACAAGTAGAACTAAATCAGTTGTCATAGTGATGTTGCACAGTTCAAACCCCTTGAAAAAACTTCCACTTTCCTGGGCTTGGCTTATTTCACTGAACAGCATAACCTTCAGTATCAGGTGTGCTGCATTAGTGCCCAATTTACTTCTTTAAGACAGATGATATTCACTGTTTCATTCACCTCATTTTCTTCCAACTTTTCCAAGGCTAGAAACCAGGTGGTCCACACTTTGGCTGTTGTACATGATGCTTCTCTGATCATGGAAGTGGAGCTGTCTCCACAGAGTCCTGGTTCCACTCCAGTGAATAAGTCCCAGGAGAGGGATGCTGGGCCATATGATAGTTCTGTGTTTAATCTTTTGAGCAGTTCTCATCCTGTTTCCATAAGGTCATCCTCTCCTTCCCACCAACAGCATTCTCTTCTCTCCACATTTTGGCTGACATTTTTTATCTTTGCCTTGTTCTGAACAGCCCCTGCAACTGAAGGGAGTTGAGAAAGATACACACTTCACACTGTCACTCACAAGAGGTAAACAGTTAATCTCTTAGAAGCAGAGTGCAGGGCTGCGGATTTAGCTCAGTGGTTTCACTACCTGATGCACAAGCACAAGGACCCAAATTCCATCCCTAGTACCAAAAAAAAAAAAGCAGAGTGCATGGTGGTGGTTGCCAGAGACCCTGGAAGTGGCTTCCTTGGGGTAGGACTGACAGTGCCCACAGATTGAGTCACAGACATACAGCAAGGAGTAAAGATCTGTGGTACAGCATGAGGAGGTAGTGGGCAAAGGGCTCAGCTCTGGGCCTCAAATGACCCAGGCTCTGTTGTGCTAACTTTGTACTCTCTCTTGCCCTTTCTCCTGGTCTCTCTGCCTCAAATTCCTCTGTTGTGAACACTCATGTGTGCAGTTATTTGGCCCCACTAATTACATGCACATTGTGTGTGAGTTGTGCAAATCCATGTTCTAGAGATGAGAATCAGAGGCTCAAATGGATTGTTCCATGGCACAGGCTCTTTATCCTGCAGTGAGAAAATGGTATTTCAACCCAAGCAACAAAACTTCTCTCTTCTGACACTGAATCTTATTTGGTGTTTTGCTTTTTTTGTTGTTTATTTGGTTGTTTCTTATTCAAAAACACAATCCTTTCTAGAATGAGAAACTGTAGAGAAGAATGTTGTCTTAGAGCAAGTTGAACTTAGAATGAACTCTGGGTAAATGTTCCCAGGAACAGCAGATGTTCTCTCACATGCAAGATAACATCCAGGGAGCATTGCATGTGATGCTCCCTCTGTTCCAGGAACCTTGACACCCGAGGGTGTGAGCATTCTGCTCTGGGAAAGCTCAAGATTAGATATGAAAGTTTTCAAGATGTTATTCTTAAAAAACAGCTTCAAGGCTTTGGTTGTAATCCCTCACATTTCTCACACTCGCATTGTGCACCGCTTCAATAAAAGACATGGGCAACAGAGGCAAGCTGCTGTTTTGCCTTGTGAGCTGCAGCCCTTTGCTCATCCACTTAACTGCATTCTTGTGGTCTGACTCTTCTTCACATCTGGAACGACTCCAACAAGTGGCACCCAAACAGGGACTTGAAGGTGAGTCGCTATTAAGGACCAGGGAACCAAAAGGGGACAGTATGCTCCAGAGAAAGCGAAACCCTCAGGAAATTCTGAGTAGAGTCATGGGGAACTCCCCATCCACAGAAATGCAATATATTAGGTTATTGCTGAATTTATTGAAAGGATCTGGGGTCACGTGAAGAAATCCCAGTTTAAGGAACTATTTTCAGTGGTAAGGAGGCATTGCTGTTGCTTTCATCCTAATGGAAAATCACAGTTGAATTTAAAGGTTTGGAGAAAAGTAATGTGTGCCTTGTGCCACGCTCATCAGAGTGGTGACCCGATTTCAGTTTCAGTTTGGTCACTCTGCAATCTCATTTCTCTCACTTTGCAACCTTTGCAATCTGATTCTGAGTCCTATGGGACAGACTTTGAACAACCGATAAAAATTTACCACATCAGGGTTATGAGCCCGCTGATGATTTGCTTTCAGGACTGCTCCCGCCTCTGCCTAAGCTGACCTAGGGCTCAGAGCTCCCTCCCCCTGAGGCTGGTTCCATCCAATACCACAAGGAAGGATCCTGATAAGGATCAAATGCAGAGGCTGCTACAAAGTGCTTCATATTGACAAGTAGCCTTTGCAGATTTCACTGAACAGATAGATAATCATTACCCTAGTGGTCCTCTGTTGCAGTTTTTTTTTTTTTTCACAACATGAGTTTATTCTCCCTAAGGCTACTCAATTTCAGCCATTACAAGGTGCCTCAACCTATTTCACCAATGGTTCCTCTAAGGGTCAAGCAGCAATTTGGAGCTCTTCCTTTAGCTATGTGTTGCCTACATCTGGTCTTTCTGGTCACAGGTCAGAATTGCTAGCCATTTTATTTGTGATTGAAAACTTCCCTTCCCAACCTCTTAATATTTTGAGTGATTCCTCTTGTGCAATTTGTTTGACTCAAAGACTGGAAGGAGCTATGGTCTGCTCTACCTTAGAACCTAAATTATTAAACTTGTTTTTAAGATTACAAAAGGCCATACATCAAAAAATTCCTCCTGCCTTAATAACTTGGGGGAGAGATTTTACCTGTTTGCTGACAGATAATGATGAAACCTTGTGACTGCCCTCCTGGAACTTGTGATCATGGGTCACACTGCTGGAACCTCCAGCATCTCAAAGACCAGGGATAGCACCCCCACTGAGAGTGATGAGCCAACACTTGAGAGACCCACCTCACCAGAGAAGACCAACAAATCCACAGTGAGGTCCAGGACTGAGATGATGCCCCCAGAGGAATAATAATTATATATTTATGGTAAAAAATTTATAAAGGGGGGAACAACTTGAAAATGTTCTTTTTATATTTACAGGTATAAAAGGGCTTGTGTTCCTTCTGATTCTAATCTCAAGATATCTCTGTTAATTGACTACAAAAGTTTTTGACCGGTCTTGTATACAATTATAAACCTAAAAATCATAAAAGGGATATTATAATTTGATTTGGCCAAATATATTTGAGCGCACTCTAATTTTATAAATTGTCTTATATGTTTGTCTGTTGTCTGTTTGTTCAGTTGAGCTCAATTTTTTTTCTTCTCTCTTTTCCTTTTCACCTTTAAAAAAATTTTTTTTCTTAAAAGATATCTGAAGGACCCTTGTTAGCAAGACAGACTCCATATTGCTGCTTGACCCACCAGCCTGCCCTTTAGATGAACTCAGAAGGAGGAAGCTTAGAAACCTCCTCCCCTTAGAGAGTCTCTTAGAAACAACAATCAATCAAGTATTGTTTTACAAATGTTCTAACAGCAGGATGTTCCACTTCTGTACCTTTTGCTTGCTTTACTAGTTCTATCCCATAGGGGGGCCTAGAAACTGTTGGCCTCAAAGGTGTGTAAAACATGTTTGTCAACCCCCAGCCAAGGCTGGAGTCCGATGCTCGGCTGGGATCCAGGCCGGTAATAAACTCCTGTGTGGATTTAATATCAGTCTCTGATTGGTTCTTTCTCACTGGGTGCAACAATATTCACCTATTATTACATTGGCTTACAGATAAATATTATTAAATTAAAGACATGCCTTTCTTCCACCAGGTTGCTAACTGATCAAAGTGCCATCGAGATTTATTTGTTAAAGTACATAGAGACCTTGGGTACACCCTTTTGTAAATAAAGAAGCAGCCACCCAGAAAATAATTATTCTGGTATTAATTCAGTAAAGGGACTTCCTAGTAATTTTCATAATCTTATGGGAGACACACCACAACAAATATTGTCTCAATATGTTATTATAAATTGATTACATTGTTATCATTGATGTTTAAGTGCTAAATATGTTATTATAAACTGTTTACATTGGTTAAGTTCTGAATATGTTATTGTGATATGTCTACATTGGTCATCTTCAAAAGATTAATTTCTGTGACCATGGGGAACACCTAAGCAAAGATTAAGTCAAGCCCTAGTTACTATTAATTTTTTGAATGAATCTTCAGACGGTCTCACTGCAGCTGCCAGGCACTGGCAGACCCCAAACACCCCTGATTTACAACAACCCATTTTTTATAGACCCCTGATGGAAAATACTTGGTTACTAGCCTTAGTGTTGAAATGGGGCCGAGGTTATGCTTATATTTCCACAGGTGATTCCAAATTCTGGGTTCCCACAAAGAACATCAAACTTCAATATGAACAACAAGAGGAAGTTTGTCACCCTGGGTCTGAATGAGGATATGCAACCTTTGCATATTGGCAGACCTTCAGAATTCCATTAACCCATACATGAACAGCTACAGTCCCGACATGGGGTCAACTAAAGAAGTTGACTAATGAAGGACAACACGTAGTGCAACAATCTGGTCAGCCTCTGAATGCCACTACACTGTTTCTTGCTATGCTTTCTGTGATCACTATCCAGGTAAGTGGTGCAAATTACACTTATTGGGCTTATATTCCTAATACCCCCTTAAATAGAATGGTCACATGGGAAGATCCCAATATCCCTATATATGTTAATGATTCCAATTGGATGCCCAGACCATTTGATGTTCGGGGCCCCTTTAAACCAGAGTAAGAAGGAAAAATTCTGACAATTATACTGCAGGAGCAGACGGCCTGCCTATCTGCACAGGGCATGGATCTCATTGTTTAAAATTAAGCCCTCAAGCTTGGCTATCAATAATATGCAACACCACCAAAGGTGATCGCAAAACTCCCAAACAGTTATTCCTGTTAAGTCTGGAAGGATTTAAAGAGGAACACAAAGATAATCAAACTTCACCTCCTGACTTATCCCCATGTCAGGTCCCTATTTCTACTCATTTTGATAACTGGGTGCACTGGACCTAATGTAGAGGTGAGGAGGCATGAGTTTTTCTTAATACTTCCTATGAAAGCATCATTGATTGGAGCCCTATTGGGTCAACTCAGGTCAAAGGATTTAGGACTGACTTATGGTGAAACAAAGAAAACCAAACCATTCATACTCACTTGGGCCAATCATTCCTTAATTTGGCATGGTGGTGGCTTCGCCATGCCCAGTCTGCACTTGTTCGGATGGCCAATACAGTCCTATTTATGGAATGTAGGTGCCTCCCTGAAACCTTTAAAAGCTTGGAAAGGGCATATTTGGATCAAGAGAACTTCCAATGATACACATCTTAGTTTTACTATAAATGAAACTGCTTTTGTTCAAACTTGTGTCTGTTCACCTTTTTTGTTTATGATGGGCCCGGCAGAATGGAAGGACACCACTGGTCTGGTATTTTGTCTCAATTGTTCTTTTTATACTTGCCTTAATAATTATATCCCATTCAACATGTGTAGTCATAGTTTGTACATTCTGCAAGAAAGAACTAGGGTCTGGCTGCCTGTACAGCTCAACTGGCCATGGCAAGATTCACCTGCAATGATGATGCTACAACAAATTAAAAGACACTTGTCAAAATGAGTAAAAAGATTCATTGGACTTGTCATTGCCACTGTTTTGGGAATCATTGCTGTGACTGCCACTGCCACTGCTGCTGGAGTTGCTTTACAACAGGCTATTCAGACAACAAACTTTGTTCAGGATTGGCATAAGGACTCTGAGAAATTATGGTCCTTGCAAAGACAGATTGACAGTGATCTTTCTAGCCAATTAGTTGATTTACAATAATCTGTAATAATGATGGGTGATCAGATTGTGAGCCTTGGAAGGCAGATCCAGCTTAAATGTGATTGGAATACCAGTACATTCTGGGTAACTCCTATTCTCTATAATGAAACTGTTTTCCCTTCAGAGACAGTATGAAAACATCTGCTAAACCATGGTAATATATCTTCTGAGATATTGAATTTACAAAATCAAATAACTGAGACCTATCAAAAACAGCTAGAATCTCTCAACGGTTTGAATCTCATACAGGGAATGATGGATGGGCTAAGTAAAATGAATCCAATATCACAAATCAAAACCCTCTTGGGGTCCTTAGTGGGATTATTGTTCTTTGTTATATGTATGTGCCTTTTCTTTTGTTTAGTATGGCGAAGATTACAACGATCCCAAGGAGTAACTAATCAACAGTCCGCTGTATTCTCACTTATGTTCCATAACATGAAGCAAAAACAAAAGGGGGAAGTGTAGAGAAGAATGTTGTCCCAGAGCAAGTTGAACTTAGAATGAACTATGGGGAAACATTCCCAGGAAGAGCAGATGTTCTCTCACATGCGAGATAACATCCAGGGAGCATTGCATGCGATGCTCCCTCTGTTCCAGGAACCTTGACATCCAAGGGTGTGAGTATTTTGCTCTGGGAAAGCTCAAGATTAGATATGAAAGCTTTCAAGATGTTATTCTTAAAAAACAGCTTCTAGGCCTTGGTTGTAATCCCTCACATTTCTCACACTCTCATTGTGCACTGCTTCAATAAAAGACATGGGCAACAGAGGCAAGCTGCTGTTTTCCCTTGTGAGCTGCAGCCCTCTGCTCATCCACTTAACTGTATTCTTGTGGTCTGACTTTTCTTCACGTCTGGAACAACTCCAACAGAAACTGTTAGTTTCCCTGTCCCTTCTGTTGCCAAACATGCTGCTGCCCCCTAAGATTTTCCAAACTCTAAGAAGGGAATATTTTAGTGCAAGCAGACTGACAATCAAGGTGAAAACATCCCAACAGTACACCATCTGGGTCACTGAGTGGCCTGGCAGAACATGGGTTGGGTTAGAGAGGATTACTCTCCATGGAAACACTTCCCATTGCCCTATTCCACACAACTACACACAGTGCCTACACCTAGAATCCAATCCTCACTCTGCAAATCATCCTGTCTTTTACCTAATGTGAATTTGACACTCTCAGTAGACAGTATCCTAGGAATCCCCCACCCTAACAGGAGATGTGAACCTCAAGTCAGCCCAGGCAGGTTCTTGATGTCTCATTGAAGAAAAGTATTTTAAAAAGCATACTGAGAGACACAGGCTGATTCATTAGGCAGAATTTGAAATTAAGAGAAAATGGGACAGGATTTTAGCATGAGTAGCTGAAGAAGGCACAGCTCTGATGAAAGGGATCAGCCTGGTTTACAAACAGAGGAATGAGACAGTTTTTGTACAAGGATTGTGCAGGGCAAGGTTCAAGTTGATTAGTTTTAGTTTTGCAAGGTGGCTCCAGAGAAGTCTCTAGCATTAGAGAAGGCAATCTGGTATCGATGAAATAATCCTTTCTGCTTGGCAGATTCTGTTTGCAGTTTCTTCTGTATTCCATGATGATTATTGGTTTAGGGCAGTGGTGGGTAACCTATGACACCAATGGTATTTGTTGATCCTTTAAGACAAAAGATTTTCATGTATGATTGTTATCTTTTTCTAAACTAAAACTTCAGTATTCTGCTTTCATAGCAGTGTAAACACTTTGTGATAAATATGTGGGACTGGGTTTGCAGTTTGGGCACTCATCTCTAAAAGATTCATGATCACTGGCTCAGGTCAATGACAGAGACTTCCTGCACTCATCAATAATTGAACGTCCCTGTAAATCTCATCATGATGTCCTCTGTCGGAGGAGATGAGGTGTATAAATGCAGGGCTGGTCAACCCTGTGTTGCTGCTCATAGACAGACACTCCCTACAAGGCTAATATGTCAATGTGAGAGATGGAAGGCAATCTGACACAAAGTTTTAAGGTAATAAAGGCAGAAAGAACTGAAGGGAAAACTTTGTTCTGCTTTCAGTTACTCATTATACCTCAACAGGCCAAGGTGAAGAATTTCTGGTTTTTAGAAAATGCTTTTAAGTCCCAACTGCCTCAGAAGAAAACATAGATCATGCTTTTCACGAGTAGCAGGATAAGACCTCAAGAGTGTACCTGGCCTTGTCCCCATGGAGGTCTCCAAGGATGCCAATACTGCTGACCACACCTTCATAAAATGCTTGCATGCCATTTATTTAGTCATCTACTCAAGGATCACTCAAGGTTTATCATGAAACAGTGAATATTTAATCCTGAACTTTTGAACTGTTGAGTAATATCTCTCTTCACATATAGTGAACTTTTTCAAATTATTAGTAAATTTTCTATGACTGTAAACATTTACAAGTTAATTAAAGTGTTATTATTTAATATCTATGAACCTTAAAATTTGAACACATGTCATAATGTGAATTGCACATTCCCAGTTGGTATTCTCGAATTCATTTTCCAGAATAAGGTGGGTTGGAATTTCCAATGATTCATTCTCCTTTCATTTTAAACATGAAGAAAAATACTATTATTCCTAACAAGTCTGTAGAGAAATTCAAAGCCAGAACATATATTGGAAAGAATCATGAAACTTGAGGACAGGAGTATCAATGGTGTCAAGTCTGAAGAATAGAGAATAAGATTGCAGAAAAGTGGACAGGCACAAGGACCTGTGAGACATAATGAACCAGACCAACATGGCATTATTGGGGAGCCCAAAAAGGAGAGAAAAGACAAGGAAACATTTGAGGAAAAGCTAGCACTCAATATTCTGAGATAATGAAGAGTGAGAATATAAACATTCAAGAAATTCAACAACTACCAGAAGAATGTGCACAAGCAGACCCACACAATGCATTAAAATCACCCAAAAGATCAAACAAAAAGAGTGGAAAATGAAAACAGCAAGAGTAAAGGTGACTTTTCACATCCAAGCAAACTTCAATAAGGACCATAGGGAGCCTCCTCCTTATAAATGCCATTAACATTAAATAACAGCATTGGTGAAAATGAGAAATATTGTAGGCCTCAGGCACTGTGATGGGAATGTAAAACTACAGCTGTGATAGGATACAGCAGAAACAGATACAAATGAAATAGCATATGATCTGGGAACTCTACTTCTAATTATGTCCTCAAAAGTATTGAGAGCAGAGTCATCCAGAGGCATTTGGGCACCAATGATCACGGGAGCACTACTCATGGTCACAAAAATACAGAAGCTTCTAAAAGTGTATTGACAGATGAATGCATAAGCAAAAGGTAATAATTACATAGAAGGCAAATGTACTCTAACTTTAAAATAGGAAATTCTCAAAACTACAACATGGATGAATCTCTACAACATCATGCACGGCAGGGGTCCCTAACACCTAAACTGCAGACTTGCACCACCCCATGGTGTGTTAGGAGGCAAGTTGGAAAAAAGGAGGTGCACAGCACAGGAGCAACTGAAGCTTCATCTGTCTACAGTGCACATCATCTCTGCCATGACCACATGAGCTCTGGCTCCTATCAGATCAGTGTGGCATTAGGTTCTCTTTGGAGCATGAAACCTACTGTGCACTGCATGTGTGAGGGATCTGGGTTGTTTGCTCCCAGTGAAAATCTAAAGGCAGGTGATCAGAGGAGGAGCCAGGGGGTGATGGTAGCATTTGACTGCAGAGACCATGATAAATCAATTGCTAGGAGATTCAGATCAAAACCCTATCACTAAGTGAAAATTAAGCTGCATGTGGTGTCAGACTTTACAGAGGCTGTGAGCTCATGTCCTTCACTTGTACAGCTGCACCTGGTGGCAGATGTTAAGTCAAATCCAACATTTGTTGTATCTATACATGGCTCATCTTTTATTTACCACTTTCAAATGTTTCTTTCATGAACTGTGCACTTGTCCCTGAGAGTTTTGATAAGCTCACAAGGTAACCCTAGCTATGGTAAATACAAAACAAAGTCATGAGACAGCTTCTTTAAAAGGGGGAAAGGTTCAATGATGAGACACAATAAGGCTCTAAGGTAGCTAACAGACAGAAATCTGGATTTAAAAGTAAATACCAAGAATCCTGTTTACCTTATGGCTTCATTGAAATAAGTGATTCGTATTCTTCAAGCACACTTTGTATAATATGTGCTGACCAGCCATCCAATTAAGCTAAGAATGCTTCAAAACTGCTTTGCCACATGGAATCCAAACACTCTAAATTTAAAAACAAAGGTTTGGAATCCTTCAAAAGAAAAAATATTAACATGAAGAAGAAAAGCAATTGCAGAAGGCACCAGTTCATCAAATGTGTCTGTGCTAAGATCATCATTCTCAGTGGCTGACCACATTGCTAAAGCTGAGAAAGAAGCCCTTCACTATTGGTGAAGAGTGGAATCTGTCTGCTTCTAAAGACATTTGTCAGGAACATTTAGGACAGATCAAAGTTCAGATGGTGGCGTGCATCTGGCTAGCATCATTTATAGACAAACTGATGAGCAGCAGAGGATATTGAGGCACCCTATTAAGAGAGTATTAATGAGTCACTTGGTGCTTGATCTAGGTTGACTAGTCTGCTAATAGTACCAACACAGGAACAATGATTGTCTTTCTGCAAAGTATTTTTCAGGATGGTGTAAATGAAGATAAGTAGTGTGCACTTTTGTTGCCAAACAATTCTGGATCTGTGAAACTACTCAATTCTTTAAATAACTATATCACAGGAAAACTGAATTCATCATTTCATTTGGGATATTCATGAACAGAGGGAATACCAAGACTGCATGGCTTGCAGGGCTCAATACTTGTGTCAAGGAGGTTAGTTCTGCATATGAGTATAGGCCCTGGTGATCTGCAGAGAAAAGCTGGATAGCCCAACAGTGTCACCCGAACTACACAATGTTTTTCAAGAGTGATAAAATTAACAACCACATTAAAGTACATTCTTTTACTTCATATCTTTGCTCACAGCTCTCTGAGCACACAGACACAGGGCACATATGCCTTGTCTAGTACACAGAAGAGAGGTGATTTCTGAAGTTTGATCATTGGCCAGGTGTTTTGAGCTATAAGAGCTGCTCTAGAGATTTCCTTGAGAAAAACAATCACCATCGGTAGTGCATTTCAGTAACATCAACCAGGTACAGATACTTGCTTTTCCCTGTGATATATTCAACCTTCTCAATAAACTTAATTGGCCACTTCAGAAGAGAATGAAAGCTGTATTCAAGTTAGCAGATAAAGAGATTGCATTCAAATCCAAACTTGAGTAAAGGGAGTGATGAGTTACCATTGGATTTTCCTACATATTGCAAAAGTTAGCCGAAATTTTAAAAAAGAAACTGACCCAGAGCCTTCTTTCTGACATCTTGTTCATGATCACCTATATAGCTTTCAAAAGAGTTCAAGAATTGCTTCTCAAGCACAGGAGACCCCAATATGGGTGGGAAGGAATGGCTCCATTACCTATTCATGAATACACTAGGTGAAACAACTTTATTCCTGCTAGAAGATAAACTGCTTGAGATCACAAATTATGGTGGTTTTAACACTATGTTTGAGAAACCCTCAAATTACCATTCATTCTGAATTAAACTCAAAGTGGAATAGCCTGACATTACCACAAAAAACATGTAAAAGCCTGCTTCCATTTCCAACACCCTGTGTTTGTGGAGGAGGCTTTTCTTTAATGACCACAAGCAAATTAAGATTATAGAGTAGTCAGGATTTAAGCAACACTTTCCATGTGTCACTGTCTTCCATTACACCTAGGTGGGACTGTCCAGTTGCAGCAAAACAAGTTCATGTCTCCCACATATTTTGCATTATGGTACACTCTATAATATTTTCATTATAATGTAATAATAATAGAAATTAAGTATGTAATAAATGTAATGTACTTGAATTATCCCACACCCACACCCAACCACCACAATCCATAGAAAAATTGTTGGCATCAAACCAGTCCCTGGTACCAAAAAGTTTGTGGACTTCTGATATGTGTTAAAAAAGCCAACACAGTATTGTAAATAATATAGTGTTTTTTTCTCTGAGCTATTTCAGAAGCCAAAACTGCAGAGAATTAAGGGGAATGGTGAGTGACAGAGTTGGAGAGGGAGCATGGAGGCACTGTTTCCTGATCTCAATCTTGTAAAGTAGAAAGTGGTTGTGGGAGTAAAAAAATGGGAAGGCACCCAACAATATTCAGCAGTGTGCTTGAAAGTTGTTAAATAGAGAATGATGTTACATGAATTTTCCAATGCAAAACTGGGAAGGAAGATAGTTAATCCCCCAGAAGGACCCCATCTGATGGCTTCCTCCTGCACAGAAATTCACAGTCACGTTGAGCCACTTTGCCTCTTCTAACCTCCACCAAGTCCTACCAAGACCCAGGATCCCTCTCCTGACTGGACTGAGAGGAAACATGAGGCAGAGTCATTTTACAAAACATTCCTAAGAGTAATGCCCTAAACGCAAGAGACCACACAGACTTTTCTACACAATCACAGAACAGGACAATCAGTGAATGAAAGTGGGAGATCAAAAACAAGGAGAGTTGATGAGACAGAAAATGATAGAGAGATATCCTCATATAAACAGATAACTAGTTCAATGGACTCAACTCTACATAAAATTTTTCAATGTATCTTTATCCAACTTTATCCTGACTTTCAAGTCACAGGATAGGACAGTATTATCTACACATTCAAGAAGTTTTCTGAACAGTTATGGGAATTTTTATTACCCAAATAAAGTGAAAAGTTGAGAGTGCTGCCATGATATTATAAAAATTGAAAAATTCTGAAAATCTTCAAATGTCTCTGTCATGCTAGGCACATATAAGGCAGGTGCCATGGAAAGGGAAAATGTCAGCTTTCCCAACACTATTGTCCTGCTTGGCTTCTCAGCTTTTCTGTGGCTGGAGAGGCCCCTTTTTGTAGTGATATTGTTCTCCTACTACCTCACAATGGTGGAGAACAGCTCCACCATCATGTCCCCCCCCCCCGCCCGGTGGAACCCAAACTCCAGATGCCCATGTACTTTTTCCTAGACAACCTCTCTCTGCTAGACCTAGGTGTCACCTGTACCATTGTGGCCCAGCTGATGGCCAATCTCTGGGGATCAGACAAGACAATTGTTGCTTGGGGCTGCATCACACAATCCTATCTCTTTCATTGGACAGCTTGCACTGAATGTGTCCTGCTGGCTGTGATGACCATTGATCAGTATCTGGCCATCTGCTGGCCCCAACAGTACACTCTCATGATGCATCCCTGTGTGTGCATGCACATGGCAGCTGCCTCCTGGTTCAGTGGCTTGGCCAGTTTTCTGCTCCAAGCCACACTTACCCTCCAGGTTTCCCTCTGTGGGCCCCACACCCTGGACCATTTCTGCTGTGAGATATCTGTGTTTATTTAGCTGGCCTGTGGGGATACCTCTGCTAATCACCAGGCCCTGGCTATAGGAGCCATCACATTTGGAATGGTGGCTCCCATGCTGGTGGTCATCTCATACACCTTCATTGCTAGGGCTATACTGAAGCCACCTTCAGCTGAAGGAAGCCACAAGGCACTCACCACCTGCAGTTCCCACTTGGTGGTGGTCACCATGTACTCTGGTCCTGCCATCTACATGTACCTCCAGCATTCAGATAAGAGTTCCCAGGACAAGTACATGTCCACTTTCTACTGTTATCACATGACAGCTCAACACACTGATCAACACCCTGAGAAACAAGGATGTGAAGAGAGCCTGGAAGAGGATCCTGCAATCACTGGGTGAGATGAAGTCTTAAAATGCCAGATGCAGGATATAAAATGAACATTCAAAAGTCAAGCTCTCTACTTCCTCCTGCCATGACATGAACTGCTTCTCCTCTGCTATGTCCTTCTTTCTGCCATGCTGACTTGGAACCAGCCAACTATGGACTTAAACTTCTCCTCTTTTAAATTTGTTGGGACAGCTCCCAGTGCAGAGGATGCTTCTAGTTCAGCATGCCACACCACCCAGGGCAGAGGAGGCTTCCAGGTCAATGTGCAACAGCTCCCAGGCCAGAGGAAGCTTCCAGGTAGGTACACCACAGCTCCCAGTGCAGATGAGGTTTCTGGGTAGGTATACCACAGCTCCCAGCACAGAGGAAGTGAGCTGCATGGGCACAAGCAGCACCCCACCCCCACTCCCTCTAAATGAGAAGACACATAAACAAGTCTTAGAATCAGACTTCCAGATCACCTACAGCAACCCCAAAGGGAAATGAGATGGAACATTCTGATACTCAACCACCTGGAATCCCTGAACTAGCTACAAAAGAGGATGCTAAAAAAATGAAATCAGAAATAATTTCTCACATAACAGCAGAATTTGTTCCTATAGTGCAAGACATGACTAAAAAATCTTGAGAGGACACAGATAATAAAAGAGAAGAGCTGAGGAACAAGATGGAATCCCAACATAGGAAACAATTGGAATCCATAAAACAGATGCAAACAGATTTCCAGGAGATTAAAAACTCCATTGAAAGTCTATACAGCAAAATGAGTGAATGTGAAGACAGAATTTCAGATATAGAAAATAAGATCACAATTAGAGACCAGGAAAAGAAAAAATTTTTAAAAAAATTTAAGGGACTATGAGAAGTCAATCCTGCAGCTGGTAGATGATGCAAAGAATAATAACATAAGACAGATAGGAGTCAAGGAAGAAAGAGGAGCGAGTGCAGATGACATAAAAAATCTGTTCACAGAAGTGAAGGCAGAAAACTTCCCCAGCAGGGAAAAATAACTTGACATACAGATAAGCAAGGCATATAGGACTCCAAGTAGCCTTGATCAAAAAAAAATCTACACATAGGCATATAATGGTTAAGATTCCAGAAACACAACAGAAGAACAAAGCTCTACAAGCAGTTAGAGAAAAGAAACAAATCACATACAAAGGAAAGCCCATCAGAATCACAGCAGACTTCTCAATGTAAACCCTCAAGGCAAAAAGAGCTTGGAGTGATATATTTCAAGCTGTAAAGGAAAACAGCCTTGAATCCAGATTGATGTACCCTGCAAAACTATCTTTCAAAATTGATGGAGAAATAAGATACTTTCATGAAAAAGAGCACCTTAGGAACTACATAAATATCAAACCAGCCTTCCAGAAAATTTTAGGTAATATCCAAGGAAAAGACAGTGAATATTACAACCACAGGAAGCCCATCAGAATGAATCCATCAGGCACAACCAGAAATTAAATGCAAAGTGGGAGAATCCAGAAAAATAATGTCATGACAATGATGTCAATATGTATCAGTTATAACCATCAATGTTAATGGTCTCAATTCACCAATCAAAAGAAAGAGACTGGTAGAATGGGTCAAGAAGCAAGATCCAAAAATATGCTGCATATAAGAAACACACTTAATTCAAAAAGAAACTCATAGACTGAAATTTAAAGGGTGGAAAACAATGCCCCATGTGACAGGAACCCCCCTCCCCCAAAAGCAGGAGTAGCTATCCTCTTCTCAGACCAAATGGATTTCAAACCCACACTGATTAAGAGAGACAAAGAAGGACACTACATCCTTGTAAAGGGAAAATTCCAAGAGAAAGAGATGATAATCATAAATAACTATGCACCAAACAATAGTGCATTCAAATATATAAAACAAATACTAATGGACATGAAAAATCATATAAGCACTAATACCATAGTAGTGGGGGACCTCGATACCCCACTGTAACAGACACATTAACTAGTCAAAAATCAAGCAACAAAATACTAGAACTCCATCAACCTCTTGAACAAATGAACTTAACATGTTTCCAGAGTGTTCTATCCTGCAAAATCAGAATACACATGGTTTTCAGCTGCACACATGTCATTCTCCAAAATAGACCACATACTCGCACATAGAACATATTTAAGTGCAAAGGAATTGAAGTTATCCCCTGTATATTCTCAGACCATGGTGAGGTGAAATTGGAGAGCAATAGCAAAAGAAACAACAGGAATTTCATAGACACATAGAAATTGAACAACACACTTCTGAATAACCAATGGGTCACAGAAGAAATTAAAGAAGAAATCAGACAGTTCCTTCAAATAAATGACAATGACAATACAACATAT
>NW_004624938.1:807027-823453 GCF_000247695.1 Heterocephalus glaber | reverse complement strand
TATTTTGTCATGAAGAAAAATGTTTAGTTTAATGCACTCTAATGTGAAATTTTGCTAATTTGTGTTGCTGTCTCAGATTAGCCAACACATCCAACTAGTTTTGCCCAGATGAATGAGGTAAGCAATTCTCCTACATTCTCTTCTAGCATTTACACAGAATAAGGTCTTCAGGGATGAAGTTTTTAAATTATTTTTGTATGTAATATCAGATAAGCATCCTGCTTCCTTCTTCTAGTAAATTGAAGTGCATCCAATATCATTCTCTGTTCTGTCTTCATGGTCCTCTGTAATAGTTCAGTTGATTTTGAGTGAAGGTTTATTCCTAGGCTCTAACCCTCTCTTGAACTATGGGTCAATGTGATGCAGGAGATTATAGCATGGCATAGCAGCTGGGCATTTGGGCATGACCTGTATAATGGCTCCTGTCTAGATGTCCTCCAAAAGCAACAAACAGTCATAAGTGGGGCTTTCAGAGGTGGCTGGATCTAGAGTGTTTCATGCTGGGATTAACCATGTGATATTGGGATCAAGGGTGAGTGATTACTGAATTAGTTTGGCATAGTTGATTGGTTCTGCATAGTTCTGGAAGTGAATTATGGGAAGGCCCTCCTGAGTGTGAGTGCCCCCTGCCTTAATAATGTAAAGCTGGGATAGAATATAAGGGAAAGGAAGAAGGCTGTTTTGTTTGCTTATAGCTCGCTGCTTATCACTTGCTGGCTTCTGCTTTGCTGACCTCTGTGTTCATGAACTCTTTTGCTCTGTGAAGCCTCTTTGCCATCCTACCATGGCTTGGGACTGAAACCACTACAAGCTGTCAGCTATAGTAAATGTTTCTTACTTTCACTTTGGATGTCTGGGATTTTGTCTCAGCAATGAGAAAAGTAACTAAGACAATCTGTCAGTCAAGGAGACCTGTCACATTGGCCAGGACCTGTGTGCAGAAGAGCTCCTAAGTTCTGCATTAGGACACCCAGATCTGACAGCAGAACAGTGTAGAAGATGGCAGAGACTGGCCTAAGAGCCACTCTCTTCTTTCTCTTGCTCTGGGCCACTCTGTGTTCAGGACACATTTTCTCTTTTCACACTTCTTCAGAGCACACCTTTTCTCCCTTATTCTCTCCCTTCTTTTACATTTAATAAATGAAATCTCAGTGTTCTTCAATTCTCCAATCCAACTGACTCAACCTGTCAACAATAGCCTGCAAGGGAACTCCAGAATTCAATAGTGAATATAGCTATTTTATGGTACTCTCAGGCTGTTTGTGTTACTGTAAATTTGTACTAGACTTTGAAGTCAGGTATTACAATGATTCCAGCCCTGTTATTTTTCTTCAGCATTGCTTTGGATACTTGAAATCTTTTATGGTTACATAGAAATTTAAAATTGTTTTTCATGAGAAATAATATTCACATTTTGAAAAGCAGTGCATTAATCTGTAGGTGGTTGGAAAGTATGGACATTTTAACAATTTTAACAATTCTGTTCCTTACAATCCAAGAAGACATGGACCTTTTCATTTATTTGTGTCACCAAAAATTTCTTTCATCAATATTTTACTGTTTTCAGTTTTCACATCTTTCTCATAAGTCACAAATTTTTTTTTACTCTTTCATCTTCTTGTTCCTTAAAATCATTGAAGACTTTCAGAGTAGGGAATGATATGGGCAGATTTGCATTGTTCAAGATTACTGTGGCTGTGGAATGAAGAATATTTTGAAGGAGACAAAAATGAAAATGGTGAGGAGTGGCTGTGAGTGTCCACACCACAGATGATAGCACTGTGGACCATGGCAGTAGTTGCACAGTTAGGGAGAAATCAGTGGATTGCAAAAATTCTAAGATTGCAAAATCCATCACTCTTGAACTGGACTAATTGTGAAGCATAAAGAGGAAGAAGCTAAAGATTAAAAAGGTAATAAGCCACAAGATGGATTTAGAAAGAAAAGGTAACTGAAACAAAAGAGCAGCATGGGCAGAAGGATGTGTTAGAGAGAATGAGTGGAGGAATGAAGCAGGAGGTGCCTTGAGGTTTGCAGAGCTGAAATATCTGGCAATCTGAGGAGGGGTAGCACAGAAATGAGTGGAGGGTTGGCTGCCTTGTGAAAGGCAGTGTACACTGTGCCAAAGAATCGAACCTTGTCAAAGGTAAATGATGAGAAACAACAGAAAGATTGAGGGAAGGAATTTAGGAAGGGCCAGGTCAGAGAGGGAATTCTCTAAACAGCACCATAGACAGATTAGAGGAGAGGGACCCTGGAGTGCGATGGAGACCAGGTAGGAAGTAAGGGTGACAGACAGATTAAGAACAGACCGGTGACTTTAGTGTAGATAGAAAAACAGATATTGATCCACTCTGGGCATGTTATGCTTGATGTGCCCAGGAAGTGTTATGTGTGTGTGGAAATCAGGGAAAGAAGTCCAGGCTGAAGATGAAGGTCCAAAATATTTTGTCCTTGAAAGTAAGAAATAAAGATGAGCTCACCACAGGGCTGTGTGGGATCTGAGAAGAGCATCCAGCAGGACAGAGATGACCAGCATTTAGGAGTTGGTAGAGGAGGAGCTGAAAATGAGGACACAAGGGAAACGTGGGCTCAGAGAATGTGCCAGGGAAGAAAACCAAGGATCTTTCAGAAGTGGTCAGAGTGCTAGGTGTCAGAGAAACTGGATAAAGATTAAAATTTCACCATTGACTTTGGCAATTAACAGGTCATCAGACAGGAATTTTTAAAGGGAGGGGAAGTTCCCTGTGAATGCAAGCATATTCAGTGACAGCCCTGACCTTGCTTAGCTCCACTTGTAAAGAGCAATCGGAAGACCATGCAGATGAGGACAACAGCACAGAAGGAGATTCTGATGCCCGTGTGACCGGACATCATGACCCGTAACAGCCCTACAGGCCAAAATTTCAGACAGGGTTTCTCCACCACTGACACATTGAACACACTGGTGTCTGTCAGTGGCACAAGTGGCAGTTAAATGTTTAACACTCACAAGCATGAGTGTGTATGTGTCTATCTACAGTAACTAGATATAGATAAAGATGATAGAGATGGAGAATAAGAGAATATCCAGCTCATGCCAAGATCACAGAGAAATTTATAACATTAATTGCATATATTAGAATAGAAAAATGATGCTCATAGATGTAAGCACCTATCTCAAGAAGTTAAAAGAACAACAAGTTAAATTCAAAGAAAATAAAAGGAAGGCAATAATATAGTGCTGAATATAATTTTTAAAAATCATATAACGGAAGATCAAAGCCAAAACCACAGTTTCTATAGATCTTGTAAATATGAGGAAACTGTAAACAACTTTACACTGATAAATGGAAATTTATAGATGAAACTGACAAGTTGCTATAAAAATGGAATCAATGAAAAACCTTCCTACAAAGAAAACTTGAGCTCAGATTATATATCTGCAGAATTATATCAACATTTAAGGAAAAAATTGCAGTGATCTGGAAATACAAGCTTCTAGAGAACCAGAAAGAGGAAGACTACTTCCCAATTTTGATTTTTATGACCACATAACAGTGACACAAAATCAGTGAAAAACACCACAAGGAAGAAAATTAATAAGCCAATGATTTTCATGAACAACAAATAGAGAATCATGAAGAAATATCAAACTACTCCAGAATATATGAAATGATGATATGGCACAACCAAGTTGGGTGAACGCAGGAACGCAGGGCACTTTCATGGTTTAAATCAAGCATGCACTGTTCCCCATTAACATAATAATAATGAGAATCCATGGACTTAGCTCTATAAGTGTGCATACAGTGAAAATTTTTAAAATTAACATGCATTCATAGTGTTTTTAAAACCATTTAACAACTAAAAATTACTGAGGAACTTTCTGGACCTTATAGAAGATAATTGCAATAAACCTACAGCAATAACATTTGATCATGAAATTATTAAAGATTCTCTCAGTGACAGAAAACCCACACAACACCTTCTGTTCTCCTTTCCCAGCATCTCCGCCAAGGCAATAAGGCAACAAAATGGAATAAGAGGTATAAAGACCAGAAGAGAAGAAATAAAACTGTCACAGGCAACATATCCAGGTACGTACAAATTTCAGTCAGCTACTAACATTAATAGTTCTAGGAATATTGTTGGAAGTAAGTCCCTGTGTTTAAGGTAGTTTTGCATTACAGTAATAAACAGAAAAGTGCTATCTAAGAGGTGGAGCTAGGTGGGGAGGGGGCTGAAGACAGGGCTGACAGAGTCAGGGAGCTGCCCCAGCAGGCAGTCAGGGCTCAGGAGACTGGGGGCTCATGGGGAAAGGGGGAGCAGCAAACACATTGCAAACCACAGGAGCCAGGTCTCCCACTGTGGGTCAGAGAGTCACAGATATGGAAATGGGAAAGGCTGGAATTAGTCCTGTCCCTGAATTGCAATGGGAAGTATCAGGGTGAATTCACTTGTTAACACCAGCAGACAGACAAGCAATAGACACAGACATGGCTGTGAACAAGACTTCACAGAGGCCTTAGAAACCATTCTGCATAATCAAAATCTGACCCAGAAAATAGGAGAGGAAACACATCCCAGTTCATTTTATGAGATCAAAGTGACTAGGATACAGAAACCAGACAAAACATAACATAAAGCCTGGTGTGGACTGCACCTGCAGTCCCAGCCCATGGGAAGCTCAGCCAGGAGGGCCACTGCAAGTTGAAGGCCTGCCTGGGCTACACAGTGATTTGAAGGGCAGCTGGAACTTCATAGTAAGACCCTGTCTTAAAAAATTAGAAACAAAACTACAACATAAAAAGAAAATAATATCAGTACTCCCAGGGACTTTATACTCAAAAGTCCTCAACAATATTAGTGAATTCAGCCAATAATATAAAAAAGAACTCTAAATCATGACACATGCCCCCCACCCGGAATGCAATGCAGATTCTGCATCTCAAAGGCTACCCAGTTTAAAAACAGGCTAAACAAGAAAAACAAACTTAAGAAAAACTTTCCACATGAACTATTTTCTGACTCAGCCCCGGAGAAATGGAAACTTCAGTCTTACAGGTCCACCAGTCCTGTCCTTTGCGGCACTCTCAAGTGCACATATTATATCTTCTATGTTACAACTATCACCATGTTGGTCATTATTACCTTGTGTAACCTTGTTATGTCCTTTACTGAAGCAGGAGGAAAAATCAAGGGCAAGTGTAAATTTGTAATGTTTTCTATAAACCTATTTATTGTAATTGCTTTTTAAGCCAGTTTAGAGAATAAAGAAAATGCAGCATGCAATTGTACTGTCTCTGGATTAGTTATGGAGTTTCCTCTTTTTATTTGTTTCTTATGAATTCAGATCCCTGTCTGATCTTGTGAATTCAGATCACCTGCCTTCACCCCAAATAACTTTCTTTAGCATTTCATGAAGGGAAGATCTGCTAGTAATTAACTTTGTCAACCTTTGTTTACCTGTGCACATGTGTATTTGCCCCTCAGGTTTATACTGTAGAAATGCTCTTTCCCCGATGTGAAGCTTTTTCCTTTGAATGGACTGACAACATCTCTCCTGGCTTCTGCCTCCTCTGGATGTTCTTCTGGGGCTGCATTCCCTGTGCTATGTGATGATGAATCGTTTTCCTCTTACAGGGCCATCCAGTGATTTCCATTACTGACTTTCAGTGTTTTTACTGTGCTGTGTTTGGACCCTGAATGGAGTATATTGCACTTCTTGGCTGCATAGGTTAATGTTTTTCAATAATGTTGGGTTGTTTTCAGCACTAAGCATTCACTTTGGATTTTTTATTTTTTCATTTTGAAGTAGCTTTCATATTTACTTTCACATTTCTCTGCAGGAAGAGCTGCTGGGGAAATGTCTGGTGAAACCCTCAGGTATCAGACTTGTGGCCTTGGAGTCCAGGGGTCAGGTGCTTCTCTGAAACCCCTCCTGCCTCTGAAGCTCACTGAGTCCCAGCCTAGCCCTTCTCATGTGCTGTGCTGAGCCTGTGTCCCAGTCCCCTGAGAGGAGGGCCAGGCCTGCTCCTCCAGGGCCCCGCCTGGCAGAAACCATTTAAACTTCCTGAGGTGCCTCTCCATCAGCTGCGGGCTCCTGTGCCCTGCATTTCAGACCTGTGCAGCTACCTCCTCTGGAGAGCACTGAGCCCTGAACCACAATGGAAAGACGCTGCTGGCCATGCTGTTCTGGAAGCCATGCCCTTCTTCATGTGTTCTCAGTGGGAAGTGGAGAGAAACTATGTCCCCCTGCTGTGGCATTCTGCCTCTAGAAACAGCAGCAACATTTAAAGGTCTCTGTTCCCTGCTTACAGAGATCTTGGGATGCCCGTGAGTTTGCTCACTCAGTTACTTCTGACTGTCACAGCCCTGAGTGAGCACGGATTCTCCTCAGCTGGGCCGCTGTGAGAGCAGGGGCACAGGGGCTCAGTGCCGGGCTGCATGCCTCCCTGTATCTACCAAGGGTGCTGCAGCTGATGGTTTTCATAAACAGAGTGCAGACTGCATGTGTGAAGAGAGCTATGACAAACGACAGTGATGGAAGGAAAATGAAGAAATTGTCAGAAAGCTTCCTGATAATTAAATTAATCAATGAATAGACTCAGGTTTTGTCCAAACAATGGAAACCTTTAGGTGAAACTTAAGAAATTTAGTGAATCATCCAGGAGCTTGTGCTACACTTAGGCCAATCTTTTGCTTATTCTACCCAGGCCTGTGGAAACTGGTCAGGGATTGCTCAAGTGAGAGCTCCTGGACTGATTCCTCATAGCATTACTTTAAAAATGCCGTGTGCAAGGCAATGACTGACTTTCCACATTACAGAGAGGGTGGACTGAATTTATATTCTTTTTACATTTCTAAAATTCCTTTGACTCCACATCTGCAGCAGATAACAGCGGCCCTCATGGTGGGGAGTTGGTGCGTGTACAGAACACAACACAATGCTTTTCACACCCCTTCCCCTCTCTTACTCCTCCTGCTCCATCTCTCCATCCCCTTGTCATGGAAGTTGCATCTGAGGAAACTGAGGCAGGATGGGCTGGCCATGTCAGGCTCAGGTCCAGCGGAGGAGAGGTGGCCCCACTCCACCTGGAGGCTGGGAAGCAGAATGCAGGCTCAGGACCCTGCAGTGAGCCTTGCTATCCCAGGCTGCAAGGGGCCTACTGAGCAGGGCAGCACACATCATCTTTCCTACACAGTACCTGTGTTTATAATTCTGGTAAAACCTGTACTCCTTTAATATCTTTTTAACTTAAGCCAGCTTCAATCTCATGAATTGGACTGGTTCAGGACAGCACTAGTTAGAAGCACAAAAGGGACATGGAGAATGTCTTCCTCTCAGTTTCTAGAGAGCAGATCATGAAGGCCCTGGGGTTATCTACACAATGCCTGGTCCTGGGTTCTTGTGCTGTTTCTCAAATAAGGACACAGAAGACTGGAAAGGTGCAGATGCTCACTCTAAAGTCCCAGAGCTCATGAAAGGCTGCTCTCCCAGGTTCTTCAAGCTCAGGCTCTTTGCCTCACAGTCAGGGGCAAATAAACCCACAAGTCACTTCCCACAGTGTGGATACCTGCACTGCTCAGGGGCCAGGCTCTAGGGTCACAGGCATTTTTCCTGTCCACCTCCTCCAGGCATAGCATGGACCCCACCAGGAAAGCAGGTCTCCAGGGGTGGCCTTTCTCTGATACTGGGCACTTAGGGTCCCATCACAGAGCTCTGTGTCTCACCAAGGCAGAGGCTCTAAGCCTCTAAAACTGGCCCAGTATATTAATGTTTTAATACCTAATTGTTTATGATTCCACTTCAATTTGACTTTATTCTAATTATTTCAATTTTTGGAAATGCTGAGAAAGATTCAGGAACACAGACAAGACTTAGTAATATGATTTTACATTTAATTTCAACATTGTAAAACCTTATCTTGACCTGGTTTGAAAACCTCTCACATGAAAATAAGTTTTAATATGTATATAATGATTTGAAATGATGTCTCTAATATGGAAACAGAAAAGTAATATTCCAGTGTATCTCGCACTGGAAACCCATAGCTATAGTCATCTTTATAAATTAAGATATCCCATTTTTAAAGGGACATTGCAAACAGCATACCATGCAAATACATGAAACTGGAGCATTTCTATAGAATTTATAGAGAATTTCTATATTTCTATAGAATTTATATAATATACATACATGAGATTTGGAAAGGAAACCCTGCCACACAAAAGGATGAAGGAAAACAGTAGCCATCTTCATAGTATGAAGGGTTGAGCATTAAAAGGGGAGAAAACTTCTTTTCAGAGATTGAGCCAGGAGAAGGAACATGGGGCAGATTTGATCCAAGGCAGCACAGAAGTTCCCAGAAGCAGGACTCAGTGATGCAAGAACTTGGGTTCTGCTCCTTGGCTTGGCAGAAGCCTCACTGATGGGAACCAAGCAGCAACAACTTAGAAACAGAGTTGAGTGTCACTCGATATAATTGATGCATATCGTGATCATCACAGACCTGCTCTGGGATTCCATCCTGCCATCAAACTGCAGCCATGAGGGAGACAGAATTTGGTAACCATGGGTGCTCAACCAAACATGCACCCTGTAAGCCCAGGAGAGGATATTTCCAAATGTCAGCATGGAATGAATGCATGGCCTTCTGTTAGTGTGTGATGTTATGTAATAAACTGTAACCTAGTGAAGCCTGAATGGATATTTTATTCAATAGTCGTGCCATTTTATCTGATAACTTTTGTTTCTTGGGTAAAATTTCCAGGCCAAATATGTCTATTACCCACAAAGACATGCAGATTTCTTGAAGGCTTAGTTACACTAAATTTATTTTTTTCCTGAAAATTTCCACTAATATCATTTCCTTCAAGTCAAGGGATGTTTGAGGAAAAAGAAAGAAACAGATTCTAATTGCTGAAATGTGCTCAGATTCCCTGGCTTTAGGGACCTGAAGATCAAGAGGTATTTATCAGTCAAATTCACATTTTAATTGAGTCTCTGGCTTGTTTAAAAGAGAAACTTGTGGGCTGGGGATTTAGCTCAGTGGTTTCACCACCTGCTGTGCAAGCACAAGGACTGGAATTCGAACTCTGGTACCCCCCCATCAAAAATAAATGAGAAACTGGTAATTCTCACACATTTACCAATAGTGTGGAAAAACTGTAATATGTATTTATCACTGGCATTCTGGTTTGTATTGTATAAAATGTTTTCACCTGTAAATATAAATTTCTTATTTAATCCCTTAAACAGCCCTGTGTGCTTTATTATCCCAACCTAATATACAGATGGAGAGGCTCAGGGAACTCGAAGACACTCCAGGGTCACAGATTTAGGTCATGTGGTGAGGAGAAGTGCTCAGGTCATCCAGCTCTGCACTTTGTCTCACTGTGTGTCTACTCCATCACTGTAGATAAAACTTCCTGTGTAAAGGCACAGAATCAGTGTGGATGCCTTCTTATCATTTATTTCATACCACATTATAGGAAAGTGACAGTCTGTCCCCAGCTACATGTATAGGTCCATCTCATTATTCTCCTCATAGTGACAGCAGATAACACACTGAGACAGATATGTCATTTAAAATTGGAGTTCACATTGCCAGGGCTTGCTCTCTGGCAAATTAGACCTTTCATGAGCAAAAACACAAAGCTGGTAACCTGAAAAACAGAAGTAGCCATCCATTCACTAGCTGGAGAAGAAGGCAGAGAGCCTGAGATAATAAAATATATAGACAAAGAAGGAGCAAAATAGAAGATAGATATGTAGGAAGTAGGGAGAAGCTCAAATAATCCCCTAAATTACCTACTCTATTGACTCAAAATATTTTAATATATATGCTAATTTCTTTCATTTATACTACTAGTTTCTCTTTGTTCATTGAAAAGAAAGCTTTCTGCTATTATGTGTCTGTTGCCTTTTTGTGAGAGAAAATGTTTTATGTCTATGTCTTGTACTTTGAGTAACTGCATTGAATATAATGATCTACAGTATATCAACTACTGTTCTCTTATAATTTTGTTCTGAAATTTTCTCTTACTTTCACATGAATTTTTAAAAAATTGTAAAAACCCTTAGGCATGAATATGGACAGAGAGCCTAGAAATATATTTAACAACCCAACAGCACATGTTCATTCTCCTTGTTATTGAGGACTTAGGACAGGTAAAATTTAAACCCGAAATGGAGACAGTGTCGAAGAACTGATACATAGCTTATTCCTCTAACCGGGCAGTAGTTTTCTTTCTAAGGCATGGTTTGCTACAATACATGCATACCAGACACAAGGTCTTCAGTTTGATCTTCAACATTGCAAATAATAATAGTCATAAGGCAGAAGATACAGATTGTAAATGAGATAAACTTACACATAGTATTTCAATAGTTTATGAAATCTGGCACAAATGAGTCTGAAATAATAAAATAAAATGGTAAACATTATTTGCACTCTTAAAATAAGCAGTCCAAATTATGACAAGTTGTGTGAGTTCTCAAATATGAACATTTTTCACTAATCAAATTAATGATTATGCCCAGGTAGAGTTTTCAGAGATTCCCATGTTTTGCATATGTTATGTGGTGGATGCAGTCGAGGTGTAGCTGTCATTCTGGGCATGGGTAGAACACAGAGTGAGCTAACACTGCCTCTCCAGACCCTGCCCACTCACAGCCTGAACCCAGTATGACCTGCCCACTTCCAGGCCAAAGAAGGATTTCCTAGCTCCCTGTTTCATGATTTTATCGTGAGTGGGGACCAAAAGTCAACAGATACAAACCACTTCTCAGCACACCTCTGGCACAGAACAAACTCTTCACAGTGCCATCACCACTGTTTTTAATAGTATGATTTTTTCTCTCCAAATGACTCAAGTGCTCACAACTTTAGAATATTTAGAGGAGTATAAGATTAGTGTGTTCAATTTAGCTCACAGCTTGTTAAAGTACCTTGTACACATTTAGCCTTAAAACATGAAATATCATCCTTTACTCTCATATAGTGTTTGCATTTGTATTCTTTATCATAACCTAAAATCATATGAGACACAGTCATTTGAGTTTTTCTTAATAAATACCATGAAAAAAAATCCACTTCCCAAAAATAATAGGTGGAAAATAGTTCAATATGTATATCCCTGCACAATTTCCTGTGAATCCTAAAGGCTAATACTGATTGTTAATGATCATGCTAATCATAATCTAAACAATAATTCCTCATCTTCCTAAAATTAAAATCTTTCTCTTAAAAATAAACACAACTCATTTTTTTTACTGTAATTTCTTCTTTATTGGATGATTCAGCCTGAATTTACAAGAATAGTTTGTATCACTCAATTCATTTCATCCCACATGATCTGGATATCCTGATAGGAAGTGTCTGCTCAGGATGTAACCAAGGACTTCGGGCCCAAGTCCTAGATTATTCACATTACTGACTGAGTGACAACATAGGCAAGTCACCAGAATCAAAGGTGTTTTAAAGATGGAGGTTACACTGGCCATATTGAAGGTGCATTTAATAATGACATCAATTTAAATCCACCTAAGGCATATGTTCACAAATACTCACACTATAACATGGTATGTTCAGCAGCTGTATGGTGTAGTATATACCCTATGCTGTGGTTGTCAGTATTCTTGTAGTACAGTAACATCTCCTGACATCTTGTCAAAAATATTTTTTAAATTTTTGATTACTCCTATTTCACATAAATTTTATATATATATACAGTATCAATAAATTTAAGGAGAATTTTTTATTTTGATTATTAATCATCAGTTTTATTTAAAACTGGTAAAGACTCACATTCTGATATAAACAATTACATATAAATTTAAGAGCATAAAGTATTTTTCAATATTTTCTTTCACCTATTAGAATCCTTACGATTCACAATGAATTTGCGTAGTCATTTTATTTCCCTGGAAACATAATCCATCATTTTATATGGAAGCTCTGAGGTTGCTTCAGTGCCATGGTAGGGCCAATGGAAGGACACAACACATGCTCTACAGACTTCACCTGACTGGGGCTGTTCAACCAGAGAGGAAACCTCAGGTCTCTTGTTTGCCACCATCACTGTCATGCTCCTCACCTCACTGCTGTCCAATGGGATGATGATCTTTCTGATCCACACTGACTTATACCTCCACACACCCATGTACTTCATGCTCAGCCACCATTCCTTGATTGACATGATGTACATCTACACCATTGTGCCCATGATGCTGGTTGACTATGTGCTGGGCCAGAGAATCATTTCTTTTGTGGGGCACACAGCTCAGCACTTCCTCACTCTCACCCTGGTGGGGGCCAAGTTCTTCCTGCTGGGGCTCATGGCCTATGGCTGCTACTTGGTCATCTGCCACCCCCTATGGTACCCTGTGCTCCTTAGCTGCAAGGTGTGCTGGATGATCATAGCAGACTCCTAGTTTGGGGGCTCTCTGGATGGATTCTTCCTCAAGCTCATTACCATGAGCTTCCCCTTCTGCAGCTCCCAGGAGATTCACTACTTCTTCTGGGAGGAACCTGCCATGCTGAGCCTGGCATGTGCATACACAGCCCTGTATGAGATGGTGACGTACCTGTGCTGCCTGCTGATGCTGCTCATCCCATTCTCTATGGTGACTGTTGTCTATGCCTCCATCCTGACCACTGTACACATGAGCTCTGTGGAGGGGAGGAGGAAGGCCTTTGCCACCTGCTTATCCCACATGCTTATGGTGACCCTGTTCTATGGGGCTGCCATGTACACCTACATGCTGCCACACTCTTACCACACACCAGCCCAGGACAAAGTCTTCTATGTGTCCCACACCATCCTTACACTCATGCTGAGCCCCTCATCTACAGCCTGTGGAACAAGGATGTGGCTGAGGTACTGAAGGGGGCACTGGGGAGGCTGAGCTCTTCCCAAAGAGTGTCTGGAGAGGCCTTCTGAGTGTTGGCTTGGTCTCATGGGCATGGGGATGGGTACACTGAGTCAGGTTGGTGATGTTGAGCTGTAGGAAGAACAGGAAGGAAAGGTTGGGGTGGACAGGAAAGCAAACATTGACAAAAACTGTCTTCTTAACCCATCTTTTTTCATTTCTTCCTTTCTTTCTGATATCTTCCCTTTTCCTACCCTATTCACATGTATGCAAAATAAATATCCAGTGGCTTCCACAAACAGAAATGAGAAAATTTTGCTCAGGACTTTTGCCTCTTGTAAGTGTAGGAGGTCACTCAAAACTTCAAATGTCATGGACAATATCAAGGGATGATACAGCTGGTACCCATGTAGTGGGACAGGGATGGTGTGTCCAGATGTTGGGACAGAGTCCCTGATCTAACATAAATGAAGAGTGGAGAAGATGAGTCTGAAAACATGCATGAAGCAGACCAGAGAGGGCCATGAGTACTGTGGTACAGAAATGGAAGTTTCAACTGTTAAAAATGCCATTGCAGGATGCCATGTAAAGAGAATAAATGTAAGTTTACTCTGAGTAACAGAAGAGACCAAGTTATACAGGAGAGTGATGTGGAGTTAATCTACACTTTCTCCTGTGCATGATGTAATGCTTGTTCAGGTTTGGGGTGAACAGTCTGGTGCCAAGGGAGAAATCAGTGACTCAGGAGAGAACATGAGGAGAATATGGGGTGAAGCCCTCTGAGGGTGTGGAAAGGCTGTAATAAGGAGGCCACAAAGGTTTGGCTCTGGGTAGAAGGAGAAAAGCAAGAATACAGGCAAAGAAAAGAGAACAATGGAAAACAGAGTATCACCAGGTCTGAGCCTTCATTTTCAGTATTGCAGTCCTGTGATTATTGCTTGATTCTTTTAGCACAATCCCAATAGCTGTGAGGTAGAATAGAAGACATGCATAGGAAGAAAAGAGACAGAAAATATTTACCCAAAGTTACCATGCCTATTTTCCTTTCCAGGATACTCACAATGCAAAAATAAATGAATAAATAAATAAATAAATAAAATAAAAATAAAGAGGGCTTTAAGGTACAATAAGCTTGTAAACTGAGGCTGTGCTGTTCTCTTATAAATTGGGTCTGTTCTTTTCCTCTAATACTGTAGATTCACAAATTCCACAGACATTCTCCCCTGGATGCAGTGTTGTATGCACACTATGTATAAACTTCAAACATGCAAATGGTTTCCATTCTGAATCATCCCACTAATGGGTAGCCTGACAGACAATAGGGAAACACATCCTAAGTCCCCAACACCCCCAAGAACATATAAGCACCCCAGCCTGGCCTGCAGCTCACTCTGTGAGTACTCACACTGCCTTCTCAGTGTAGACTTCTTTGCTTCCACCTAACACATTTGCCAGTGCCACTTTTTGTCACATCTGGAAATGCTTTTCTGTGACAGGAAGCTCTTCTGTGGGTGGGGTGATGAGGTAATCATCTCCTCTCTTTGTATTTATTTTATTGGGTATACATTCTCCATTGGGACTCGATTCCTGTACATATCCCATCTTCATACTTTTTACATCCACTTTATCCCCATCACCCTCCATTCCTAGTCTCCTTCCCACCTCCCCAGTCTCTCTCCTGTCACAGGCCCACCCAGTGATGGCTGGATTGCTATGGCTGTGCAGACACTGACTGATAAGGACACTTTTGTTTCACAGAATTGATTATGTCATTTAAATGCTTCAACTAGTTTAGTCTATTAGGACTATGTCCATGAATGTGAAAGGTTTTAAATCCAAATCTCAGGTCTCACAATATGACAGCCCAGAATATGAGACCATGGTGTACTGAATATTTTAAGCTGAAAGAAACTGAGAAAACTGCAGAAGCAGAAAGGGCATCCCATTACCTCCTTCTTCTTTCCTCCCTGAGAGCTCCCATGGATGATTTCTCTACCCTCAGTCTGAAAGGAAACCCTCATTCTAGAAGGATCCTGCCCTGCTACCAAAGGGAGGAGACTTCACAAACAAGCCAGGAAGGACCTAGCCTTGCCCAGTTCCCCTCCCTGAAGTTATTACCATGAGATTACATCCCATTATCTTCCAATCAGACTCCTGCATGACCATCATGAAAGCACACATTTTCCCCTGGATCTTTGGAGTTTTGTTTCTGAAGCCTCCAGTTCCACAAAAATTACATTAATGAATTTGTTATGCTTTTGTTGATCCCTCTGTTTTTCATGAAACTGTCTGGGAGAGGAAAAGGTACTACTTTTTCTCACCTGCAGCACCAGTTAGCAGCCCTGCAAACCCAGACAATGTCGCCTTCTGTTTTGCGCCCCTGGATCACCGGGAAGCTGCAGCACAGTGCAGGGTCTGTTCAACCCCCTGCAAGGCAATGTGCTGATGGTTCCTGTACCCCAGCCTCTGGAGACCAGCAGCACACAGGGCTCTGCAGGGTGCTGCCCAGTCCCAGAGCACATGATCACAGCCATCCAGGACCAATGGATGGAAAGGCACCATGAGAGCCACTGCAGATTGGTCTCCTCTGTCTTTTTTCACAGTTCTACCTTCATGTATATTTTACAGCATAGTTTACTTTTTGCTATGTTTACCCTTTAAATTGGACTTGCCTTGTACTTGATGTCTTTACTTTTGCTGGAGGATAGATATTAGTAAGAACTTGGTCAAATGTGTAGGGGGAAAGGAAGTAGGTTTGGAGGAAAAAAAGAAGGGAAAAGGGATTTAAAGAAAAAAAGAATTGAAGGAGAAAGAAATGGAGCTAGAGATTTTGTAAAGGGGGAGGGGAAGAAATATTGGAGGGAGAGGAAAAACTGGACCAAAAAAGAATTTATATGTGTTATGTACAGGTGAAATTTCCCAAGATGAATGTGATGTACTGCAAAAAGTACCAATACAATTAATGAATGAAAAATATAAATAAGCAAGGTAACAGAAAGTGTTTAGAAAATTTTTTTTGGCATTTTCTTCTTTAACAAATATAGTATTACATTTGTATTACTTTCCCTACTATCTTGTATAGAAATAGTTTGCACATTTTCCTTAGTATATGACACTCCACTGGATGCATATACTAGAGCTAACACACCCATTTGGTGCCTCTTACCTATGTATGCTGTTTCCACGTTGGGGCTGTTGTGAACGATTCTGTACCTGTGTCCTTATTTTTAAATGCAAAAATTAAGGTCCATGCCAAAGGGTAGAATTTATGAAACAAAAAGGATTCAAACATTAAAATACACTAGAATTTATACTTCAAAATAAATACAGCACTGTAGAGTCCCACCAACAGAAAAGCTTCAGATTTAAACAGATTTAAATTCAGTATTTTGGATTTTTAATATTTGCAAATCCATTTCATATCTACTTCTGCTAAAAATGACTTTAATATGTATTCTTGTGATTTCTATTCACATTGATGAGTGTTTCTTTGATCTACCCATCATTTAGAGTTTCTCTTTTGTGAAGAACCTATGGAGTCTATGGCCCTTTTTGCATCACATACCT
>NW_004624938.1:766515-785903 GCF_000247695.1 Heterocephalus glaber | reverse complement strand
AACAAATGAACTTAACAGATTTTTACAGAGTGTTCCACCCCAGAAAATCAGAAGACACATTCTTTTCAGCTGCTTACAGGTCATTCTCCAAAATAGACCATGTACTCCCTAATAGAACATGTTTAACTAAGTGCAAAGGAATTGAAGTTATCCCCTGTATGTTATCAAATCATAGTGTGATGAAATTGGAGATCTATAGCAAAAGAATCTGGAAGAATTTCACAAACACGTGAAATTGAACAGCACACTTCTGAATAACCAATGGGACACACAGGAAATTAAAGAAGAAATCAGACAGTTTCTACAATTAAATAATAATGTCAATACAACAAAGCACCATCTAGAGGACAAAATGAAAGCAGTCTTATGAAAGAAATTCATAGCACTGAATACTCATATTAGGAAAACACACTGAGCTCAAATAAACAATGTGATGCTGAACCTAAAACTTGTAGAGAAAGAAGAACAAGAAAAACCCAAAGCTCATACAAGGGAGGAAATTATAAAGATAAGAGCAGAAATCAATGCATTGGTGACTAAGAGAATGATACAAAAAGTCAGTGAAAGAAAGAGTTGGTTCTTCAAATGAATAAACAAAATTGACAATTAGCCAACCTTATCAAAAAAGGAAAGAAAAAGTCAAAATCCATGCTATTAGGAATGAAAAGGGTTAATTACAAAGGACCCTGCAAAAATCCAGAGGATCATCAATACCTACTTTGAGAACCTGTATGTCAATAAATGGAAAACACAGAAGAGATGGACAGATTCCTAGACATTTATGAATTACCAAAGTTGAACTAAGGAGACCTAAAATATGTAAACAACACAATATCAATCAATGCAACTAAAAACTTAATTAAAATCTTACCAAAGAAGAAAAGCCAGGGCACTGATGGCTTCACCGCTGAATTCTACAAGACATTTAAAGAAAAATTGTTTTGTTTTTTTTGTTTTGTTTTGCTTTTGATCCTGGTGATCAAACTTGGGTCCTTGTGCTTGCAAGGCAGGTGGAGGAACCACTGAGCTAAATCCCCTGCCCTGGAGAAGAACTATTGCCACTGCTGTTTAAGCTCCTCAGTGAAATTGAAAGGGAAGAAATACTCCCAAATTCATCCCTGGAAGCAAGCATCATCTTGATCCCAAAAGCAGAGAAAGGCCCAACCAAAAAAAGAGGACTACACGTCAATCTCACTAATGAACATAGATGCAAAAATCCTTAATAAGATACTGGCAAATAGAATGCAGAAGATCAACAAGAAGATCATACACCCTGACCAAGTAGGATTCATCTGAGGGATGCAACGATGGTTTAATATATGTAAATCAATAAATATAATGCAGTATATTAATAAAGCCAAGGCCAAAAACCATATGATCATCTCAAAAGATACAGAAAAAGAATTTGGCTCATTCCAACATGCATTCATGATAAAAACCATACAAATAAATTGGAATAGAATATCTCTACCTCAGCCTGATACAAGCCATCTATGAAAAATCAACAGCCAATATCATACTAAGTGGTCAAAGACTGAAATCCTTCACACTAAAATCAGGAACAACACAAGGATGTCCAGTATCATTACTCCTGTTCAATATTCTTTTGGAAACATTAACCAGAGCAATGAGAAAAGAGAAGGAAATGAAAAGAATAAAGGTAGAAATAAAGAAGTCAAATTGTCATTATTTGCAGATGACAGGATACTCTATGTAGAAGCACCCAAGAACTCCACCAAAAGTCTTCTACACTTCATAAACAAATTCAGTTGCTCAGCTGAATGCAAGGTCAACACACAAAAATCAATAGCTTTTCTGTATATGCACAACAGACTTACTGAAAAAGGAAGTGAAGAAACAACTCCCATCACAATAGCATCCAAGAAAATGAAATACCTAGAAATCAACCTAATGAAAGCAATCAAAGACCTTTATTCTGAAAAGTATAGCTGTCTGAAAAAAGAGATCAAAGACGATATGAGAAAATGGAAAGACCTCCCTTACTCCTGGGTAGGAAGAACCAATATAGTAATCATTGCCATACTTCCAAAACTGCTATATAGATTCAATGCAATCCCATTAGAAATTCCACCAGCATACTTCACAGACCTTGAGAAAACAATCCAAAAATTTATTTGGAACAAGAGACCTAGAATAGCAAAAGCAAATCTAGGCAACAAAGACAAGGTAGGGTGTATCACAATCCCCAACTTGAAACTATACTACAAACTACTGTGAAAAAAACAGCATGGTACTGGCAAAGAAACAGAACCAAGGACCAATGGAACCAATTAGAATATGCAGAAACAACTCCAGACACACTCAGCCACCTCAGCTTCAACAAAGGAGCCAAACACCCTCACTGGAGAAAAGATAGCCTCTTTAATAAATGGTGCTGGAAAAATTGGAATTCAACTTGCTAAAGATTAAATCTATACCAATATCTCTCACCATGCACTAAATTAAACTGAAATGGTTTAAAGATCTTAATATTAAAACAGAAACACTAACCCTGCTGGAAGAGAGGTTAGGTAGAACTCTTGAAGACACTGGTGCAGGAAAAGATTTCATGAACAAAAACTCAGTAGAACTTCAACTAGAACAAACAATCAACAAGTGGAAACTGTTCTTATTAAAAGTTTCTGCACTGCAAGAGAAACCACCAACAGAGTGAAGAGACAACCCACAATGTGGAAAAAAATTTTACCATCTGTTCCTCAGACAAAGATCTACTACCCAGAATCTATAAAGAACTTATAAAAATCAGACCTCCCAAATTAAAGGATCCAATCCAAAAATAGGCACCTGAAATGAAAAGACATTTCTCAGACAAAGAAGTAGAAATAGCAAATAAACATAGGAAAAAATGTTCAACACCACTGCTCATTGGAGAGAGGGAAATGAAAACAATGCTGAGATTCTACTTCACCCTAGAAATAATTCCTATCATGCAATCTCCCAATAACAAATACTGGTGGGGCTGTGGGGAAAAAGGAAGCCTGCTCCACTGTTGGTGGGAGTGTAGACTGGTGCAACCACTGTGGAAATCAGTATGCAGATACTCAAAGAACTAGTTTTAGAGGTCTCAATTGATCCTGCTATTCCCATGCTGGGTATCTTCCCAAAAGAATTAAAAGAATCATACCTCAGCAATGTGTGCACCCATGTTCATAGAAGCAAAGTTCATAATAACTAAAACTTGGAAACAGCCCAGTTGAGCATCAGCTGGAGACTGTATAAAGAACATGTGTTTTTTAAAAAAATAAAACAGAGCACTACTCATCTGTAAAGAATGAGAAATGAGAGACATTTATAGCTAAATGTATGCACATTCAGGTGACACTCTTAAGTGAAATACTTAGTACACATGTGTAAATTCCAATAGAGTATCTGGTATGAGTAGCTGAAAGTGTAAATAAGGATCAAAACGTATAATAGATAATGTGAAATAGGGCAAAAAGGTGCAAAAGGGAAGTGGAAGTGGGAGTGGTAGGGGAAAGGAAAGAAAGGAGTGGAATTCCCATGAGGAAATGAAAAAATGTGAACAAAGTCTTTGTAAATAGGGGTGGAGGTGTTGTTTGGAGGGCAGGGGAATGGGGAAAAATAAGAATCAAGGCATATTATATAAAGTTACAAATCTCCATTGATGAATGTCATTATGTTGGATTCCTCAAAAGTTCAAATAAAATTAATAAAAAATTATAATATACAACTTCTGGTCAAAATATACAGTGAATCTCTAATTTAAAAATACAGTAAAATCACATTGCCATTCATTCTCTCAAAAAACTCCAACTGGATTCCAACACACTCATCCCTTCATACCTGCCTCTTTCTGAAGCAGTTTCAGAAGTCTCCATTCCTGAGTGTCTTAGTAGTAATGTCACATTTACCTTGATGTATTGAATCTATTCAACATGCTTCCCTTTCATGGTCATTTTGATTTGGGGCCAGAGCTAGAAGTCACACAGGACCAGATGAGTGATCAGGTACATGAGGATGCACCATCATATTTCTGACCCTGCCTTTCCATTGGATGACACCCATCAGGAGCATTGACTGTGCATTTGATCACATCCATAGAGACACAAAGAGGACTTAGAGCTCTGCTTCAGAAAGTGGCATTAGCAAGGTGATTGTGTTCAAAATGAGGCATGTATTATGAGGGCATTAATCACTGTAGTGATTTTAAAATTAAGTAATCATTGTATATTTTGATCATTTCTTATAGTTTTTTAAAAATCATGGAATTTTTAGAATGAGTTTAATGAGTAAATTAGTCAGGAAGAAGGGCAGTGGAAACTTCACCAAAAAAACCCTGGTAATTATTATATATAGAATTGATGTCTAATTTCTTCATCATTCTTATTATAAACAGTATTTAGGGTTAGTAGTTTAACTTACTGAGGGTCCCATGACTTTTCTTGGTAAGACTCATGCTTGCACATGGGTCGGGTGAAATTTCTTTCAATGTGTTTTCTCCTAAACTTGAAATGCTGCATCAAACATATGCAAACCATTACACGGGCCTCAAGTAACAGCTGGTAATAGAGAGTTACTAATCAACAGAAACATAGGCAGGAAATATTGAAGGACTTCTTCAGAGTAAAACTATATTATTTTTCTTTAGGTGCTTTGTGTTTCATTGAACTAGAAAAATAATTATATTATATAATTAAATGAATAATTAAACCATTGAGTGAATCAATCTATTCCAAAACCGTGGCTTTTGTAAAGTGAATTATTGTAGACCATAGAGTAAAATAATTTATCTATGATACCAGATAGCGATTGCTCATTGACACTGGTAATTTACAGCAAATACTGTAGATCATGGCATCATGCAGAGGTTGGTGACTACTGTTCTTGTGCTGTGTGTATAAAAAATTTCTTGTTCACATTATTTCACAATGTCATGATAGTTTTAGAGACAATTATTTTTAACCAAAGAAGCCACAATGAGAATTGTATAAAAATTTTTGAATTTTCATATTGGCACTGAACTCCTCTAACAAGATTGACTTGGAGCCTTTTCATTGTCCTTTAAGTTATTTGAAATATAAAATAAGAATGATATATGTTTTTTTCCAAATTTCACAGATCCTTGACTAAACATTTATAAAATATTTTAAAAACTCAATCCTGTAATGAATGAGCATTACTTTTTATAAGAACAACAGTAGCAAAGAAACTCCTGATTTTACCCAAAACAAAATTTCATCACTTGAGAAAACATTGCCTGTATTTTGTTGATTTATTTTCTAAAATTAATTAATGAAAATGATGCTTTGCTTACAGAAATCCCCTTATTGTCCACAATTCACAAGGGAGATAATTTGGTAAACCATATTCTTATTTATATAAACTATGAGATCAGTTAATAAACGGAAATGTTTCATGTAAATAAATTTCATGTCGATTTTATCTTAATAGGGAAGAGGGGAATGGGAAAATAGTTTCTACTGAATAGAGAATGTTCAGTTGAAATGAGAAAGTTTAGGAATAAAGGGAATGTAAGCATGTCTCGGATACAAATCCCAAAACTTCTAAAGTGAGTATTTTGATATAATTTCTTGTAACCTAGAATAACATTCCTTAATGTAATGATGTGATACATCGGGCTTTCCATGATGTGCTGTCATTTGGATTGTTTAAAATTTACTTTTTCATGAATAAGTATTGGAAAAGTAAAATATGACTTATAATGAGCTATGCACTTTGTGTTTCATAGTTTCTAGGTCCTCTGTCATCCTAGGCCTTTCACTCTCTCTGTGTCTCCTAGGATCAATCAGACCACAGTTTTCTTTATACAGTGTTCATGTGTACTAATTTTATTTCTAGTAGAAACCTAGTGAGAAGGGAGAACAAATTCTTGAGAGATGGAAATGGTCAACTTTTCCATTGCTAGAACAAAATAGTCAACACCCAAAACACAGAGGAGGAGAACTTTATTTTACCTATAGATTTTACATGATTCAGTCCATAGTTCCCTGGCTCCAAGCAGAAATGGTAATGTAGAAATGATCTCAGAGGACAGGTGGTCATGCCATAGCATTCAAAAAACAGACAGAGAGGAGGTACTGGGAGGAGAGTTTTTCTCCAGTGACCACCTCCAACTTGGTCCCACCTCCCAGCAGGACAGTCAGCTACTGAACTCCCCAGGATGAATGTACTGATGAGGACAGCATGCATGATCCAGTTAAGATACCAACATGTGAGGCTCTAGAGGGACAGTTTAGATCTAAACTACGAAAGGGTTTTTGATGTGGTCATAAAACTGTGAGTAGGAGCCACTGGAAGTATGGCCAATGTGGCATTTAATGCATAGTGTGTGTGTGTGTGTGTGTGTGTGTGTGTGTGTGAGTCTGTCACTGAAAGTCACACATGTACATGTTCAGTATCTCAGATATACTTACAAATTTTATTGTTTTGTGCAAAACTTAACTTAGTATTTTTAAATCATTGAATTGTAAAAAAAGCCTGAAAGAGAGTTCATTTAAATGCAGATTTTTGTAGAGAACATATTTTATTATGTAGAACCAAAGAGGAAAAACTTCTGTCCAACTCTTCAACAGATCACTGGATTCAGTTCTAGAATGCAACATCCAGGGAGGGAAAGCAGCCCCTGCAGGTACAGGGCTTTTCTGTGAATGAGAATATCAGCCCAGCACTGTGACCCAGCCACCTCAGAGAATCCCATATAATAGGTCTGGGTCCTAGCTACAGAAGGCTCTGCTACTGCCACCACTGAATCCTGCACATCTTGTAGTCTCTGCACCTTGAGATTCTCAGAGAGTCTGTGAATAGCCCCTCTTTTCACAACCAGCTCTTGTGAGCATCTCCTACCATGTCACTGGTGTAGTGTGAACCACAGACATGGAAGCGTTTGTTCTGTGATTTCAATTCCCATAGGAACTCAGTCTTATCCAATAAGCCTCTTCTCTAAGTGCCTTCTGGTCAGACCACTTCTAAATATGGCAGTGAAGCAGGAAACTGTGAGGACTCCAGAATATCCCTCTTAGCATGAAGATAGGAGCAAAAACTGTCTTTTAATGCAGAGGGCTCTGTGAGTGAGTCCTGTCAGTCTCAAGAGACCCAAATAGAAGTTTTTGCTTCTTTATACACCTCTTTTTACATTTATGAAGATTAATTCCATTGGAGCTTCCCTGGGAATAGAGGAAGCAGGATTTATACAAAGCAGAGCAGTGGAGAGTAGTAGAGCAAACTGCTCTGATCGGTTGATCTGGGTGCATCACACACCTTTGGTGACAGATTACAGAAGTTGTCATGGCTACTCAGGTATGTTCTAAAAAGAGCATAGTTACCTAGCTAACCCATAGATGCCCTAAACCACAGTTAACCCATAGTTGCTTCATAACACAATTAACTCATAGTTGCCCTATTCCACAAGGAGGGGTGCTCTCCTCTCTCATTCCCCCCACTGAGGCTCTGATTGAAGAGCCTCACCTTTTACATCAACTTTTTATCATTTACATCATGCTTTATCTCATCAATACCTATGATTATATAATCTTTTATAGATTGATATATTTTAGCCCATGAGCCCTAGAGGCTGTTTTTGATCCATAGTCATTTTTATCATGGAATTTAAGGGTCACATTGTCACACTGTCACATACCTGTGACAAACATGGAAAGATCAAGCAGACCCCCAGAAGGAAAATAATTTTTTATCATGGTTTTAAAACTTCTTAGAGCAGAGAGTTATCCTTTGAAAAATGTTTTTTTAGATTTCATTATTATTATTATTATTATTATTTGGTACTGGGGATCAAACTTGGATCCTTGTACTTATGCAGCAGGCAGCAAAACCACTGAGCAAAATTCCCAGCCTTATTATTATTTTTAAGGTCTGGTCTGGTATATGCACTACTTTCTGTATTTATTTTGGTGATTTTTATTACTTGTCCTTGATCATCTATCTGTAGGCAATAATTGGTCAAATTGAATTTGTTGTAGTCTCTTCTTTGGCTAGTAAGCAATCTAATATTCATCTATTTAAATATACTATATTTTAAATCTTGGTTGTTTAGTTAAGAGATTTAATGTACAAGCACTTTTATTGGTTATGATTTGTAGCACAGCTCATAGCCTATTTATTTGGCATGGAAATGGGAGTCTGATATCCCCACATTTTATCTTTGGCCCAAGTGACTGGCTGATAATATTGGATATTTTTCTCAGAGGCCATTTACCATCATTTTTAATCTTTTTAAAAAATCTAGACACAGTTACAAGTTTAAACTCCTAAGTGATCTCTATCTCTGGACTGAAGCAGAGGGCTAGGGTACCATCTTTAGGCTTATAGTTCCTGTAAGGATGTGGGTGGAAGTCTTGACAGTTTCTTTATCACAATTGTAGTAGATATGAAAAAGCAAAACAGTCATCATAGAGCTCTCTGTACAGGTGACAAGTAGGCAGGGGTCCAAGTTATTAGCTGCCCCCTAGAGCATTGTCTTTGTCTTTGTTGTTTTGGGGCATGGAAGAGATAAGGATCTCTAGTGTAAGCAGCTGATACTAGTAAAACATCTTACCCACAGGAAAAAGGGGAGGGCTACCAAACACCTTTGTTGCTTTTCCAACTGGTCTTGACAGTCTCAGCAAGGGGTACAGCAAAAAGCAAGGTTTATGAGCCAAGTATATTAAAAACAAGAGATGACAGTTCATCACAGACAGTTTTAAAGAAAGGTGTCTTCCTGTGAATGGCTTCCCAGGCTTGTGCTGTGTGTAGACTAGTCACCCTCCCATGTGACTAGAGCAGGGCTTTTGACTCTTGGTAATGTTGCCAAGCTCAAGGCCAGCATCTCTGGCCCTATGAGGGACCCCTCCAGGTCAGGGTGATTTTGGTGTCATAGTGAGGATCTCTGGATGCACACTGAGGTGATTTCTGGAATGGATTTATTCTGAGGTTGTTGTCATTTTTTATCTGACTGGGATGGATCTACGTGGGGAACCTTTCCATTTTCCTGCTGTGGGGGTCATCATGACTGTTAGTGGACACTTGTATCTAGGGTTAAGATTTTCTTGCTGCTAATCTTTTATCTAGACTTGAGTCACCTGAGGAGAAGGGCTAGAGTTGCTAAAGGGGGCCTTCTACAGCACCTGGGAGGCTAAATTCTGGAAAAAAATTTTCAGCATGATCAGGTGGTGTTTTTAGGGGAGTTCCCCTAATGTTCCTATAGGGTGGGTTAGTTTCTTTAAGATAGGAGGTAGCCCAGAAAATAAAAACTTATGGGGAAGGCAGCCTCTAGTCTTGTGAGGGTACATCCAGTCCAGAAGAGGACAATGGGTAGGGGTTGAACCCAAATAATCCCTGTCTCTTGACAGAGCTTCTTTAAACCTGTCCTTAGGGTTTTATTTATCCTTTTTTAGTTTTCCAAGATCTGGGGCCTGACAGGTGGCATGTAAATTTTACTTAATCTCCAATGCTTTGCCCACCCCTCAGACCACTGCTGCTACAATAGCAGTTGTCCAGACTTATGTTTAAAGGAAGCCCATGGTGGGGGAAAAGTTCCTGTAGCAGTATCTGTACTACTTCTTGGGGTTTCTCAGTCCAACAAGGGAAAGCTTTTTCTAGTTGAAGTGGGTACAAACTGTGACCAAGAGGCAATAGAAACCTGTACATCAGAGTGACTCTGTGAAGTCAACCTAGATATCCTCAAAAGGTATGAGGATATCATATCCCCTTTTTAGAACCCTGTGGGAATTTCTGGTGTTTTCTTGGGTTGTGCTGGCCACAGATGACACTGTGTTAGACAGCTTGTTTTGTCAGGGCTGTCATCCAAGGAACATAGAAGTAAGAGCTGAGCAGTGTCTTTAATATTTTTCCCCTAAATGGGGGCTTTTACTAATTGAGGCCCCATGTGGTAGATTTGGCCCACTGGAAACCAGCATCATCTGTCCTTTTTTGGTTCTCCCTTCTTTGGCTACCTATTGGAGATCACCAGGTTTTAGAAAATTTGTTTCCCAGGAGATCAAGGGAAGAACCATAGCCTTTCACCTTAAACATGTGGCCTTGGGGTCTTGGTTGGCACTGTCATTGTCCATGTATTTTTTTTTTTTTATCTTTTTTTGACTTTCCCTGCAGTGGACAACTGTTATCTCCTTGGAACCCCATATAATTTCCAAGAGTCAAAGAATGTTTTATGGGTACTTAATCTCTTTGAACCTGTTTAAGTAGTCATTTTTCTCTGTAGTGAGATCCATACACATGCAAGGTCAGGAATGTTTATCTCAAGTCTGTTCAGATATGTAGCCTCTCTCTCTTTTTAAACTCTAATGCATGAGTGAGGGCATTGAGTTCAGCCCTATGAGCTGGAGTTTCTTGGGGTAGTGGTCGGGGCTCTATAACCTCTTTTACAGTCACAACTGCATAACTGGCCCTTCATCTTTTACTGTCTTCTATGTGAAACCTGTTCTATGGCCACTTTATAATCATGTTGGGGCCCAGATATCTGGGGAAGGTGGGTGGCTGAGTTCAGGTTGTTTCTAGTTTCCACCCTTACTTGAGAGTTTTCACAGAACAAAGTTTGGTACTGTGTCTGAGGAGAACTGGTGAGCCAGTGGGTACCTTTTGCATTTATAAGGGTAACTACACTCAGAGGTTTTTTCCCAAAGCCAATTTGTCAGCCTCTTTGGTCAGGAGAGCAGTTGTAGCCATAGCCCTCAGGCAAGGAGGTCACCCTTGTGCAACTGTTTAGTTGATAGGGCAAGTAGGCCACTGGTCATTCCCATGAACTGAAGGTCTAGACTAGCATTTTCTTTTTCTCAGTCACATAAAGGGTGAAAGCCTTGTTTAGGTCAGACAGACCTAGTGCCAGAGCTTCCTGAAGCTCTTCTTTGACAGCCTTGCAAGTGTTCTTTTTTTCCATGCTAGTGGCTCTCCCCTGCATCTTTGTAGCTTTATCGAGGGCCTTAGCTAGGATGGTGCAGTTAGGAATCCATATCTTATAAAAGCCTGATGTTCTCAAGAATGCTCACATTTGTCTCTGTGTCTTGAGTTTTATTTTGCTTGAGGGTTGGCCTGTTGCTAGACTGGGTAGTTTGTTTCTTGTGCTCATCTTGGTCCAATTTTGAATTAAGTCCAAATCCTCCTTGGGGACCATCTGAATTGGCCAGTCATGGAGCCTCTATTATTTTTTTTCCAGGGGACACTCAGGGCCAGGATCAACTGCAGAGGTGGCAGTTCAAAGTGCATTATTCTGTCCATAAAATCAATTTTGACCCTTAACTTGGCCAACAAATCCCTCCTTAAAAGGGGAATTAGGCAAGCATGTACAAAAAACTGATGGACCACCCTGTGGTCCCCCATTTCCCAAATCTGAGGCTGGCAAAAGGCTTATGCCTTAGTTTGTTCTGTAGTCCCTTCATGTCAGCTGTCTTAAGGGTGCCTGAGATGCCCAGTGGAGAATGTCACAACCAAGTGGTTTGTTTCCATATCAATTAGTTCTGAGGCTGGCCTCCTGGTAGAAGCAGTGGAAGCAGTAGGTACTGGGAATTAGGGGCCAAACCAGAGGTCAGACCAGGTGTGTAGTGGACTCAAAATGGAGGAGGGCTCTGAGGCTGCAGCTGGCTTTGGGCCAACCTGGAGCTGAAGGGCCTGGCTCCGGAGGTGCTGAGGTTTCTCAACCTGGGGCTGGTATCTGTTGCCCTTGAGGGGGATGTTGGTCTGGGAGCAGGAGTATCTAAGGTCAAATCATCTGTATTTCTCTCAAAAATGGGTGTAATTTTGGCAGATCTTTGGCTGCTTGGACAGGCCCATTGTGGCCACCAGAACTTGGGAAAGGTTTTCCCTCTGACAAGGGGATGGAGAAAGAACTTGCTGTAACCCTCAGCCCACATAAAGGAACTGACCTGGGTGCCTGGGGCTCTCTGTCACATCCTGATAACTTGTTACATTTTGTGAACTAAGGTTTTATTTTTAAAATGAGCCTCGTGAGATACCACTGGCCTACCCTGCATAGCTCCAGTCTGTTCACGTTCTTTCACCAGCAATATAGCTGTGCTGTGAGGATGTTAAGGAGATGAGTAAAGAGGGTCTTCAGAGCGTCATTATCTGGGGGAGGGTGTGTGAAGTCTGGTTCTCTTCTCTATCCTTGCTTCTATATCAGTGTCTAATGAAAATAGAATACTATGGTCAGTTGTTGGATGTATTCTTAATCATAATGTGTGGTCACTTCCAGTACTTTGAAAATAGGCATGGACACTGCAGACAGAGGCAAGAAAATCTAGATTGTGCTGTTCTTTTCATTTCCTAAGCTTGATTACACATTGGGCCATCCCTCCTAACAACTAATCTTCCAAAATATAAGGGGACTTACCTGATACTACATTCTTCAGTAGTTCTGCACTTGACAAGGTCCTGCTAAGAAACTCTGGAGTTGTGGCCAGTGCTTTTCAGTATTATCACAAAATCCACCCAGCTTCACCATCACTGTGAATCTGAGGCTGGAGAAAATGATGAAACTGTCCAGACTACCCTCAAGTTTACATACAGTGAAAAATACGCAGATGAAGCTCCTTTTAATGAAATATTGTCCCAGGAAAACCTAGAAGATAATGATGTCATAGATATTTAAAAATTATTAGCATTACAGGCTGAGGAAAGTCTTGGTGTGGTCATGATCTTTACTCTAGTAACAGCAGTGCAAGAAAAATTAAGTGAAATAGTAGATCAGATAAAAATGAGAAGAGAGGAAGAAAAGAAACTAAAAGAAAAAGAAGCAGAAGAAGCAGAGAAATAATTATTCCATGGCACCCTTGTTACAATTGAGAATTTCTTACGTTGGAAAGCCAAGTTTGATGCAGAACTATTGGAAATTAAAAAGAAACAGATAAAAGAAGAAGAGCAAGCAGGAAAATTTAAATTAAGTGGCATACAGCTGTTTGAAACTGATCATAATCTTGACACATCTGATATCCAGTTCTTGGAGGATGCTGGAAATAATCTGGAAGTAGATGAGTCTTTGTTCCAGGAACTGGATGATTTGGAGCTGGAGGATGTTGAGGATGACCCAGACTACAACCCTGCTTTCCCAGAGAGTTACTCAGAGGACTGATGTACCATCTCCAGAGAGCTCCACAGCCACAGCATCTGTGGCTGTGCTGAGGGGCTTTTAATTTTCCTTTCTTTTTTTTTCTAAGAAAAAATAACTTTCAGGAGAATATTCTTCTGATAATTTTCACCATTGAACTTAATAAACTGACCACAAAACTTCAAAAAAAAATAATACAATGAGCTTCATGGGGGCCATCCAACTTGAAACAATAGTCATTCTATCTCATAAAGCATTTTTGTTCCCCTGGAGTAAGTTCTGACCATAATCTCTGGTAAATCCCTTCTTAAAGTGTCTTTTTCTTTTCTTAACCATGATCACTAGCACAGTGTTTTTACTATGGTTCTCACTTATGTTTTTTCTTTCCACATAAATGGACAATAAACAAGATATCAATTGTTTTGTCCATCACAGGCCAGTCTTCTCAGGGAGATATCAGGCCCCTTTGAACACCAGCAGGCCTGTAATCCTGTCTGTCACTGCAGTGCTGCCCTAAGCCATATGAAGATGGCCCTGGAATCTGCATTGGCTTCAGCCCTGTGCACCCTGACCAGAGTCAGGATTGCCATGTCTGTCTCATTCACAGACAGGCACTTGCAGATTCAACCAAACACACACTCCCACCCACCAACAGCAACAGCAAGACCTACCTTCCAGTGGCTTACAATATTCTGGTTTCACTGCACTCCAGAAGCTAGTCAGGGAACACAGAGGATGATCAGTCCTCTTTTGGAGACTCCCCCTTGAATCTCCTCCTCAAAGTGGGGCCCCTCAAGCTCAGCACAATTCAGAGAGCTGCTAAATCCCGCTCTGTGTGAGCCCTCCTCAGGCAACCAGCCAGGGTGTATCAGAGGCCAGTCATACAGGGAGACTCCCATAGGACAGGAAATACTCTGTTGGCAAGCACTCAGCAGAAACTTGTCATTTGGCCAGCTGAGCTTCCCTGCTTGGCTAGTTGGGGAGGCAATCAGTCATGAGTGACTGTGCCAGGCCCTAGAGATTCCCAAACAATTCAATAAATGTTTCAGGTAACTGTGGGAACCCCAGACAGACCATGCTTAACAGGAAGATAGTAGCAAAGAGTGGCTTTAAATGCCAGGAGCTCAGCAGGTGACTCCTGTCAGTCTTCAGAGCCCCAAATAGAGGATTCCACTTCTTTGTATACCTCTTTTGACACCCACAAAGCTTAATGTCATTAGAGCTTCCCTGGGAACATACCAGGCAGGATTCATATAAAGCAGAGCAGTTGAGGGAGGCAGAGCAAAGCGTTCTGGCAGGACTTTCTGAGTCCTTTACACTTCTTTGATGACAGATTGCAGGACTTGTCATGGCAACTCAGGTTCACTGTACAAAGAGCATAGTAACCTGGTTAACCCATGGTTGCCCAATAACTCAGTCAACCCATAGTTGCCTAATAACACAATGAACCCGTAGTTAACCAATTCCATAAGGAAGAATGGTCTCCTGTCTCAGCAGCACTTAAGGAGTCACTTTCATAGTAAAACCTAACTTTTTTGAAACTTACAATAAGCATTATTTTTTTTGCAGGATTGGTGTTGGTGGTCTGTTGTTTATCAGTGGGGATTCATGTCTTTCTGAGCTTACATTGTGCTTGCTGGGCCAGGTTCTGGAGGAAATTCTTTCAAATTCTTGTTATATATCCTGCATTATTCTGATCTGAAGGTTAAGAAAGGACAGTACAAGAGAAGAAATAGCCAGGCAGTATTCCTCATGAACATACATCTAATTTCCCCAACAGAATACATGCAAACCAAAATCAACACCACAATAAAAGTAAGTTTTACCATGATCTATTGGGATTACTCTTGGAAAGAAAATTTGGTTGAATGCGTGCAAATCAATGAATGTGATGCAACAAAGTGATAGGATGAAGGGCAGCTTTATAGAACATCTCAATAAATGCTGAAAACCATTTGACAAAATCCAACAATCTCTCATGATCAAAACTCTCCATAAAGAGAAATCCAGTTGTCACACACCTATAATCCATATTCACACACCCTAGCTCCAGGCACCTCCAAAAACCCCATCCATGAAGCATGAGACTTTATAGGGACATCTAGATACAAGCCAAAGCACATATGATAGGGCAATCCCATGCCTTGTATGTATATAAGACACTGAAATCAATCTGAAGAAATATCCCCATCTCTTTTACCTTGCAGGATTGTTGACAAGGAAGCAACCTCGGTGTCCCTCATCAGATAAGGGGAGGAAATCCAGCATATACACTAATGGAATGGGACTGTACAGTCTTAAAAAGAGGGAAGTCCTGGCTTTTGCCCCAACATGGCTGAACCCTGAGGGCCTCATGCTATGTGAAACACATCTGGCATAATAACATATGTGGAATCTCACAAAGTTCAATTCATACATCTAGAGAGTAAAATGATTGTTACCAGATCCTGGAACAGGGGGTTCAGTAAGCAATGGAGATATTGATCAAAGTGCACAAAATTGCAACTACAGAGAAAGGTAAGGTTTTAGTGATATATTGCAGAGAATGGTGAATATACAGCCATAGTAATGCACGATGTATTTTCAATAGCTGAACAAAAGAAGACGTTGCATGTTCACACTTAGAAGGGTAAGCAGAATGGCAGAATGGATGAAAGCTTTGATAATTAGTCTGATTTCAACATTCCACTCTGTAAACATTAAGGAATGACAAGACATCCTTTAAATGCCTATGATTGTCATTTGTAAATAAGTAAATACATGAAATTAAAAAAGAAAAACTAGAAATAAAAATTTCCTAGTGTAAAGGACTTGAGTATTATAATTGAAAAAGTCTGACACATAATAGTATATTGAAAATATTGAAAAATACTGATTTACAAATTTATAAATCCATTAATAATTATAGGTTCTAGGTAGAGAGTCAAAACAAAAGAGAACTAGAGTAATTTATAAATTAACTTTGGATATTAGAAATCAGTCTTCTTGTTCCCTCAATTATCTGGAGAAATATAAATCTGCACATAAAAATCTACATAAATCTAAATAAAGACCAAAATAAGGCAAAATAAATTTAAATTGAAATATTCAAAATTGTTAACACTTTACCTTCACAACAGTGTCATTTAAATATGTTTGAGAGGGATTATTTTTTTCCTTGAAAGCAGCTATCATGTCCCAGATAACATTATAGTTTAAAAAGAACTGTAGATATGTTAGTTAGCTTGGTTGGAGTAAATATTTGATTTACAAATGCATAAATTAAATTAGATTTTCAACTTATATGAATACATAAATGCCACATATATCTAGACTCCTCAGGGATGAAACCTTGAAAGTTGAGGTATCTCAGGCATCAGAGGAGGGTGAGCCCTGTCCAGACCTTCACCAGGACATGAGCTCTTGATGACAGGGGGCCATGGGCCAAACACCACTGGCTTCTGTGTGGATCAATAACTATGAAGATACAGGAAGCCCGATGCACCTGCTGTTCAAGTGCTGGACTGGAGTTAAATGGGCACCAGTGCCTCAATGTTGAGGTTTTCCCAGACAGGGCTTCTCCATGAGAAAGAAGGGAAAATTGAATTCAATTCTGAGACCCAATATAGTCAATGTGTGTGATAGCCACATGCTGCAGGTTCAGCTCTTGGAAGTCAGAAAAATAAAACTCTTGATTTTGGGTGAATCTATCTGTATGCAGTATTTGAAGAAAAAATTCCACCACACAGTGGAAGCATTATCTGCTCTACTCCAAGGTTCCAGCAGAGGTTATTTCAATTATATCCATGCTACTCTCTGATTTGTTTTTGTTCCTTATTAACAAAGTTTGAATGCATCAACCGCAGCCTGTGCTTTTTCATCCAGATCAGAGAAAGAAAACATAAACTTCTAAGTTATAATTTTTTGAAAGTCAGTGGTTTTGTGTCTTGATTTACATTGAATAAGGAAATGGTTTTAGCAAATGCAGCCTAAGGGGCTGGCAAAGATCTTACTGTCCTCAGCCCTGTGTCCTCCCTCCCCCATCTAATCACTGTGTTAATTATCCCAGCCTGAAAGGAAGAGCAAGTGCATAGAGCACAATGCACACAGCAGAGTCTTCTCACAGGATCACTCAGTATGCTTCTCCAGGTTGGTCAGATCCAGCACCTAAGGTTCTGTCAACAGCAGAGGCATCTGTTAAAGTAGAACACATAATGCATATCCTGCCTGCTCTTTATGGTGCCTGACTTTGAGTTTAGCTCAAAACCGTCTCAAATATTTTCAAACTATTTTGTCAGTACAGACTAGATTTCTGGTGTTTCAAAAGAATGAAACATACAATAAACAGAAAGAAAAGTAAAATAAAATCTGTACTTCACCATAATAAATACAGACAACAAAAACATACAGATATTTAAAAGGAGATAATCCACAGGTTAGATCCCAGTTTTAAAAACATTCATCAAATGTGAATAAAACTATTTTCAATTGATAGACTGATGTTTATGTTTTATTCAAGAAAACCCTTGACTGTGAACCAAGAATATCTGTTGAAATTTCTTTGCAGGACAACATTGATTTTCTTGTTGCATAGAGAGTAGATGATTGGGTTAATGAATGGGGTCACCATGATATAGAACATGGCAGACAGAAGATTCTTAAGGGATGGCTTCTTTGCAGTTGGACCTAAGACAGCCACTGACCTAGAAATGAGAAACAAAAGGAGAATGGCCAGCTGTGGGGTACAGGTGGATATGGTTGTGTTATGTGCTTCACCTGAAGCAGTCTTAAGCATAGTTGAAAATATATTAACATACAACAAAAACATAAAGGTGAAACATACCGAGACAAGGCAAACACTTGAAGCAAGAATTACAAATACAGAAAACCAGACATCTGAAGATGAAATCGTCAGAATTTGAGGTACATTGCTGAAATATTGCTGGACCACATTTGTCTTGGTGAAAGGAAGCCTGCTATCCTGTGTGGATAGCAGAGTACACCAGACCACAGGCCCAGAAACCACATGCAGCCTGGGAGCACAGACTTGGGGTGATGATGAGCCCATAGTACAGAGGGTGGCAAATGGCCATGTAGTGATCATAGGACATGACCACCAGGAAAGCAATCTCTAGTGCTCCAAAAAGATATTCAGGAAAGTCTGTGAGGCACACTCTTTCAAGGATATGATCTTATTTTCCATCGAAGAATTCACTACCACCTTGAGAACAATAAATGAGATGCTGTCAAGGTCTATGAAGGCCACATTGCTTATAAAAAGTACATAGAAGTGTACAGATGTGTGTCTGTCCAGATGACAGAGACAGTCACAAGATTCCCTGTTATTGTGCCCAGATAAATCATTAAGAACAGCACACCTTGCAGAACCAAAGCTTCCAGGAGCCTGCAACATCCATGAGGAGGACCTCTGTGAAGATGGTGAGGTTGTCCATGTCTGCCGACCTGCTGTGGTCTCTGCAGAGTCAGAGGTTAAAGTGAGCAGAGGGTGCTACAAGTGGAATGTAGAGCACCCTTTAGAAATATAATAAAATGCTGACATTAGCACCAATATGTGGACTCTAATTATGAACTCAGCATAGAATAAATGGATGCAATAAAGTATCTTGAAACATAGTGAATGTGTATATTTATATTTTGATTTTCTTTTTCCAAAATTTTGATATTCTATTAGTTCCTACATTGATAAGATGAAACATCTAAGCACTATAGTGTTTAAAATGAAATTCAGCCCCACCAATGTTTCATTTATTCAGCACACTTTAGTCTTTCTAATTCTCCCTGCACTACTCAAGCATTGTTCTCATTTGCTTAATCTTTCCTTGACCACCCTGCAGTTTCTCTATGAAAGCTTCTGAATCGACCCTGGACTTTGGAAAGCTCTCATCTGCTTCTCAGTTTCTAGGTCATGAGCTGGAGAATGACTGTGATGTGGTCCTTCTGTGGTTGATGCTCTCCTTAATTTTCCCTAACAGATCTAATGCATGAACCTGAGCTTCTTTTGACAATGACTTTGATCTAAAGGACACCAGCCCAGTCACACTGCACCAGTCTGTCATATCAAGAGATCTTCTAGACCTGTGTATGAGCCCTTTCTTTCCTCTTTGTACCATCATCTATGCAAAGTGTGATTTCATTTGAGATGTAAAAGTATCATTTTCCTATTGTCAACATATGACCAGTTCCCTTTCTGCACTTTCTGGTCTATATATTTTCATCAAAAAATTTTCCAAAACAGCACAGAAGTGTTTGAAATAGTCTTCCAAGACAAAAAAAATTAATGTAGGAATGGATTCCAATATTCAGTTCTATCCAGACCTTCCCCCTCCTTGGTTTC
>NW_004624938.1:675583-709422 GCF_000247695.1 Heterocephalus glaber | reverse complement strand
TTAGTTACTTTTCTCTCTTCCCTGAGACAAAATGGTGACACCCAAAGTTGAAGGGGAAGGGGTTTATTTAGCTTATGGTTCCTAGAGGTTTCAGTCCTTAACCAGCTGGCTCCAGGCTGAGATGGCAAATGAGCATCAGAGGAAAAACAACATGGTGTGAACAAGGCAGTGAAGGTAACATGGGAGTTATCAGAGTCTCCCGCCCGCCCCGCCCTTTTTATCTTATTCAGACTACTTAGGGCTGCAGCACACACATCCTTAACCCCAGTGCCCTTGAGCCCAGCATGGCATCCCGAATCATTTCCAGCTTCACACACTGTAGATCCAGCCTGTGACCACAGGAAGCTTTGAGGGACATCCAGATCCAGACCACAGCAGTGATGTACTGCCAACATGGAAGAATGAAAAACAAAAACTAAGAGAGGCCGCCGGCCCCTGCAGACTTCCCGTGTGTTGGAAAGAGTTTGGTCTGGAAACAGGAAAAAAAGGTGCGGCCAAGCACAGGGCAAGGAGTCTGAAGCCACAGAGCCTGGCCACGTGACTTGACTCCCTACTCCCCAGCACTCCCCACGGGGATGGGCCGAATATATCTTCCGGCCTCCAAAATTTTTATAAATTAGCATACTCATGTATAGGTACCTACTCCTCACAGAGAGCACACTAGTTATGTACTGCAAACCGCTGTTCTATGTCAGTACTAGAAGAAGGTGGTCACGGCTGTAAGTAGGAGCAGTTCTAAAACACACAGAGGGAGAAAAGGGAAGGCAGAGGTCTTGGAAATCCAGTACTCCAGATCAACCATTTTGTCCCGGGCTCCCGGTTTCTCCATGCCAGCCAGACACGCGTGTTCAGAGCCCCATTTTGCAGATGCTCCCAGGGTCTGGTGCTCTCAGGAGCACTGCTCCCCCATGGCAGGCCATCTCAGAGCGAGCGCTGGGATGAGGGACTGGGCGGCCTGCTCATCTCAGGACTGAGATCGCTGAAGGGTCAGGGGAGCAGAGCCCAGGGCACAGCCCTCAGGGTTTGGCAGGCAGGTGTGACTACAGGTGAGCTCAGAGCAGGACATGTGTGAGCCACACACAGACGCGATGGGGCCCAGGAGAGGCCAGGATGAGCTCAGGGTTGGGCAGGAAAGCCCCCTGGGCTTGCTTCTCCAACCCTGCTCTGGGCCTAGTTGGACCGCAGCGATGGGGAAGCTTTCAGAGCCCCCAGGGAGAGCCCACGGCCCCACGGGCCTCCCACAGCTTCGCCACCACCGCTCTGGGCCCATGGGGCCCTTCCCCAGCCCGTGATGCCGCCCTCAGCCTGAGTGGGGAGAGGCAGTCACCGGAGGATAGGAGGACGAGGAGGTGAGAGCGGAGCATGCCCCGCCCCGCTGCCAGCTCTGCAGGCCACAGCCCTGGCCAGCTGCACAGCCAGTGGCCTGGTAGAAGACAGGAGGGGAAGGGGGCACCCAAGGCCGCACCTCTGGGACCAGCCGAGCCCGCCCCGCCCTGCCCGGGCTCACCAGAGCGCCCCCAGCAGCGTGTTGCCCATGGTCTCCAGATCTGCTCAGGCCCTGCCTCTGAGCGCAACTGTGCCCAGCAGCCCCCAGCAGGCCGGGGTCGGAGGCAGGGCAGGGCTGCGCTGAGGGGAGGGACAGAGGCTCCAGCATGAGCGATCCCACACTGAGTAGGGAAAAGCTGTCTGAGACAGGAGGATGCTCAGACATTCCCGGGACTTCACGGCCCGCCGGTGGGGCACCCTGCTCCTCGGGGTTCGCGGTGCGGGCCCTCCTGGCGCACTGTTCCTTTCCAGATGCACACAGAGCCTCTTCTCAGGAAAAGACAGAACCAACAGTAACTGTTTCCGCGGCTCTGGCCATGCAATCAAAGGGCCCAGCGTCCTCCACCTGGAGGTTAGGCTTCCCCACACAGGAGGGAAAGGAGAGGGCGGCTGGAGGTCGAGGCCTCCTGTGGGGTGGCAGCGCTGTCCTGAGTCCACCTAGTTGGCTGTTTGGAGGAAGCCCGCTGCCAAACGCCTCCTGCCGCCCACCCCGGCCACAGTCAAGCTGGGTGCCCTGCTAAGGCTCCTAGGCCCGCGGGCTGGAGAGACCAGAAGACCCAGGGCCAGCTTCAGCACCTCAGACTTGCAGTCATTCTGTGGAAGATCCGACCCTGGGGGAACCTATCCACACTGCAGGTGGCATCTGAGAGCCCGCTGGTTCCCAGAGGAGAGCCTGTCCTGGGCCACGTCTCAGGACGGAGCCCCAGTCCCCAGGGCTCCTCAGAACCAGGCAGGTCCTGCAGAGATGGAGATCGCAACTTCTGCTCCTGGTGGCGTCTTTTCCTCGCGCGGGAACGGAACTTGAGAAGGACCAGGCTTCCTCTGGGTATGAGGACCAGGGGGGAGCTCTGGCCAGAGCTACCCTCAGAGCAGAGCTGAGAACCTGCTGCCCCGGGGGACATCGCTGCTGGCTGAGGCCACAGAGGAGGTGGCAGCCAGGCCCATGCAGACCTGAGCCGGTTCCCCGCACCCCACCCCCCACTCTAGTGCCTGGGCAAGTTTAGCCTCCTCTGGCTGGGAAGCAGAGCATTTTGCATTTACCCTGATAATTAGGGCAGCTGGGCTCCCCCTGCCCTCAGTTCAAGATATCTGACAGCAGGTACTTTGGCTTGTTAGACTATTCTGTGCTTGGAGAAAAACCTAGAAAGCAAAAATATTGTAAACACCAGAACTCTACACATGCCCTTTGGCTTACAAATGTGCCAAAGGGAGGCTGCCCCTTGCACACATGTCCTTCCACGTGTTAAAGATGTTTTCAAGGACCACTTCCTTTTTCCTGGGATTCAGTGAGGTATAATTGGGGCTTTGAAGATGCTGCAGTTAATGTGCGCAGTCCTGTGAGTGTGCACATGCGCGCACACTCTTACTGATGTCCCCATGTCGGGGTAGTGCACACACCCATCACTTCCAACCACCTTCTTCTGCCTCTTTCCGTCTTTTTGCTTTTGCTTTCTGTGGTAAATTTAAGGAGAGATCTGCTCTCTTAACAAATGGTAAGTGCATCATACCTTATGAACTGCTGGAACCATGCAGTGAAAGGCAACTTACAGGACAGGAGAAAATGTTTGGGAGCATGCCTCAGACAAGGGGCTAATTTCCAAAATATGCAAAAAAAAGCCATATAACTCATTAGCTCAGTACATAAATAAATGTCAGTTTTTGAGATGGAAAAGGACTTGAAAGGATGCTGCTACAGGAAGTCATCAAACGCCCAACAGTGCACTGAAAGATGCTGGAAGTCACTGATCACCAGGGAAATCCACACAGGGGAGCATTGTGCGAAGTAGTACATGTGAGACAGGGAAGGACGGATAAGGATCCACGTGGTGTCACTCGTATGTGGAATGCAGAAGTCGATGTCATACACTCAGGAGACAGTGGGGGTCCCAGCGGCAGGGAGCTGGTGAGTGGGTACCATGATCACTGGGGTCAGGAGGCTGAGTGTGATGTCCCATTGCTCACAGAGGTCACCAAGAATGGTGATGTTTTATGTTTCAAAATAGCCAGAAGAGAAGATTCTGAATGTTCTTACCACACAGAAATGATAATTGCTATCAGTGATAATGATCAGTCCATTGCACACATTACAGTATCACACTGTACTCTACAAACACATAGGGTTTATTATGTGTCTATTAAAGATTAATTCAATTTAATTAAGCATAAACCATAACTACGTGCTTGTAAGGGGGAGGTTGACGGGCTGAAATTGACAAGTTATTATAACTTATAGTTGTAGAGAAGCCGGTAGTTTCAGTTCAACAGTAAGTAGAAAAAATAATTTCTATAGTGTTTAGTAATCTTAATTTGGTGTTCTATTCTGAAGTGACTATGGAAGTTCCTATCATTCTAACACTGTCAAAACCTGCTCTTTTCTCTTATGTTATTCTCAGTAATTAATGTAGTGCTGATAAATCAGTGAACATTCCTACCAGCTCCCTGTGACACAGAAGCCTGGGCTATAGCTGGTGCTGGATGCTTGCCCAGCCCGGGGTTTGACCCCCTGCACTGCCCCAAGCAAGAGGCTTGGGTCACACTGTGCATGTGGACACTTCCGGCTGAAGACAGGGTCTAGGTAGGCCTGAGGATGCCCTTCCCTCTGTCCTGTTTCCAGTCACTGGTACCAGCTGTAAGCCTACTTGGCCACCCTGGCACCTCAGGACCTTCCCTTCCCTGGAGCCCACAGGATGCCCTCCTGTCAGCATGGCTATGCCTTGGAAGTGGTTTTGTACTCAATATCCACTACTTAGGAAATGATTGTAGTAAATATGTGAATTGAGTTAAATTGTATTTGGCTTTTAGTTTTTCACACATGTAAGCATCAATAGGATGTATTCCACTGCTGTGAGATCTGGATGTGTTCACTTCTCATTGGCAATCACTGTCTTAACTAATTACTCTTTGATTATCTTGCTATGAAATTTTGCTTTATTTTTTCATAGAAGTAAAAATAGTGGTTTTTATATTTTCTTTCTTAATATCTACTTGTATTACATGAAAATCAAATGATGTAAGAAATCACAACATTTACTAAGTGGACATGGCATTGTAAGGAAGGCCTGGCAGTGCCTTCATCTCTAATTGGATCAGCCTCAATCATTAATTTGGTTTGACTTTAAGAGGAGGCAATTTTGACACAGAATCGAAGTGCTGCAACTACCCAGCCTCATTAGTACCACCCACTTTGCATGCAACAATGTCTCCATGTTCTTTTTTCTTTTTTTTCCAGTACAGGGATTGAACTCAGGACCTTGCACTTGCAAGTCAGGCCACAGAGCTGAGTCCCTGGCCCTTCCATGTTCTTTACAAAAGTATGCAAAACTCTTTTATTTTTTAAATTTTAATGTTATTTTTGATTGACACACATTACTGAAAGTTGGCCTCATAGAAGCTGAGACTGGAAAGTGGTTACCAGTGCCTGGGGATGACAGAGGAGACAGGGGACAGAGCATGAGACAGAGGAGTGGTGCTGCCCTTAGACACCAGAAGGAGTCCAAGTTCTATGCTGTTGGGTTGGACATCATGGTCGACAACAATGTGATCAGTATCTCCAGAAGCAAGGTGGGAGGATGTGGAATCTTTCACCACAGACAGGTGGAGAATGTGGTGGGCTTGCTCCTGACTTTGACTGTGTCCTTATACTCTGTCAACATGCCTGTGTTCCTTCCTGCTTCATCCACTGGCAAATACAATCTCCCCTGGGGAAGCCCAGGCCCTGTGCCTATTAAGCTGCCCTTGGGGAATCATTAAACACAGTGATGGTGCCCAGACCAAAGGATAGTAAGGTCACAGAGAGGGAGCTTGACCAGTAGTGTGCTCAGCACTTCCTCATCCTGGGGCAGCAGACTCAACCACTGAGCTGAGTCCCACAGACATGATTCAAGATTCACGGAGTCACTCTAGGCAGCCAACCCTCCATCCTGATGGGTCTGATTTGGAGGTCTCTCTTGATTTCCATCAAAGATGTTCCGTAAGATCCTCAAAGGAGCTGTACCCATCCTGGACACATCCATGGATGAGTTCTTGGCTGAAAGAGCCATGAGGGGGTGGGGCCCTGTTGCAGGAGTCACTGGGGCTGAGGCTGGCTCCTCCCTTCTCCCTTCACTTCTCCCAACTGCGATGGGAACAGGCTTTTCCCACCAGGCAATTTCTGCCTTGGGGCCAACCAACCATGGATAGAACCCACTGAAACTATGAGTCACAAGAAAACCTCTTCCTTTAAGTTGCAGGCAGCAGGTATTTTGTTCCACTGTTGGGAAAGTGGCTGAGACAGGGTGCTTCTCAGTGTGTCTGTGGTGTTGGCCATGAGGTGATGATCTGTATGGATGAACTCGAAGGAAAGGTTCTCAGGGAAAGACTTAGTACTGGATATGGGATACAAACTCCACTCCCTGGAGTACAGATTAGCTTGCTTTCTTTAAACCTCAGTTAGTCAAGGAGAACTTAGTCTTGTCAGCAAAGCCATCAAATAATGGGTATGTATCTATGTCACATATTGAACATTTTACTCCCCCTTTCCCTTCCCCTCTTCTTCCTTCCCCAGATCCCTTCCCATCTGCACTGAGCCTACCTCCCTCTTTCCTGCTACCTTTCTTTTATTTGGCTCTTAAAATTGTTTGCATTTTAAATTTCTCATATCAGAGAAACCATATGATATTTAACCTCTTGAGTAGGATGTATTTCATTTAGCATTATGGTCTTAAAATCCATCCTTTTTCCCCAAAATAACTCTAATTTATTCTCTTCATGAGTGAGTAGTACTCCTTTATGTATAGCATATATATGATTTCCCAATTGCTATTTTTTATAAATGAAAAATTTAATTCTCAAATTCATTTCAACCTGACTAGCCAAAATGATTATAAGAACCAACTACAACAACGAAGTTTAATGGCTCACATTTCCAAATTTCAAAACATACTTTAAAGCTAGTCTTATAAAACTAGATCGATGTAAGAGAATTGGGGAACATCAGTAAATCTATACATCTATATTGATTGATTTTTGACAAAGTATTTGGAAAAGTGACAGCTGGAAATATATCTTCTAGAAAATAAAGAGTGATTTTCTCTATTAACCCACATACAAAACTTAATTCAAATAGGTTAAAATTAAAACCTTGTGGTATGAGGACTTTAACTCTTTTGGGAAGATGCCTAGCAAGGGAATAGCTGGGTCAAATGGATGACCTTCGCAAAGGAGAGGCAAGCAGGAGTTGGAGGTGAGGGAGGGGAAAATAGAATTAAGATGCATTATGCACCTGGACAAACTCCCCATGATGAATGATGAACGTGATCAGTATGTACTGGAAATAAGAGCATTAGTAAAAAAAATTGAAACTTTTTGTCCACCAAGAGTAAAAAGACAGTACTTAGTGAAAGAAAATCTCTGTAAATCACATATCTCATGAGGGTCTAGTGTTCAGAATATATAAAGAATTCTTACATCTCAACAACAAAGAGATAAAAAATTAAAAATGGGCAAAGGAGTAGAGTAGACATTTCTTTAAAGATCAGCAGGTGACAAACAAACAGAAAACACACAGCCTTAGTAGTCCTTAGGAAGTGCAAATCAAAACTACAGGAGAACTCACTTCACACCCACTCCAATGGCCATAAGAGGAAAATAAAACAAGAACTCACAGGTGCTGGTGGCGATGTAGAGAAGGGGAATACATGTGCCCTGCAGAGTGTAAATGGTGCTGCTTCAGAGGAAACTGTGGCAGGCACCTGTTAACAGGGCTCAGAACAGCACAACCGAGCTGCCCGGCCCCGGGTGTGCACCAAATCATTGAAGAGAAGCACTCAAGTCACAGCTAGCAGGGGAGCATTCGGAGTAGCTGCACTTGCAGAGGCAGAAAGGTGGGAACAGCATTGTACCCATAAAGAAGGGAACAAATAGGAGGAGGCAGAGTTGTCCCATGTGAAATGCTCAGCTGTAAGCCACAGCAAAACCCTTACACATACCACAACATGGATAACCTGGAAAACAGTATGCAGAGAGAAAGAAACCAGACATCAAAGCCACAAGTGGTGTGGTTTCATTTACATGGAATTTCCAAAGTGGGGAGATCCACAGAAGCAGAAAGCAGAGAGGGGTTTCTGGGGCCTGAGGAGAGCTGCCCAATGGGAGTGGCTATCCCATGCTTATAGATTTTTCTATTTGGGGTCATGAAAATGTTCTGGAACTAGGTGGTGGTGAAGGTAACTCATGAATAATGAGAACAAACCCAAACCTAGTACAAGGAGGAAAAACATAAAGATCAAAGCCTAAACTAGTAAAAATGAAGCTAAAAAGACAATATAAAGAATTAATAGATCCAAGAGTCAGAGAATAAACAAAATAGAAAAACCCTGAACCAAAAATACCAAAGTTAGAACAGACCCACATCAAAGTGATTAGAATATAAAAGGGGAAATCACAACAGACATCGATGAAATCCAGAAAATCATTGACAACAACTATGAAAACAACTCCAGCAAATTGGAGAATCTTGACAAAATGGACAGATTTCTAATACATATGAATTAGCAAAATTGAATCAAGAAGATATAAAGATGCTAAACAGTAACAGGAAATAACAGGAGATGAAATTGAGGCAGTAATAACATCCCTACCAACTAAAAAGCCCAGGAACGGGTGGATGCAGTGCTGAATTCGACAAGACCTTCGGGAGGATATTACATCAATACTCCTAACACTCTAGTGAAAGTGATAGAGGAGAAGTAGATCCACTGTCATTCCTGTGGGTTAGAAACTCCCTGATTCCAAAACCAGACAAGGAGCAAACTAAAAAGAAAACTACAGAGCAATCTCTTTATTGCACATAGATTAAAAAATCCTCAACAAAATACTAGCAAAGAGAAATCAATCATCAAAAAAAGATCATACATCAAAACCATGGAGGATTCACCCCAGGGGTACAAGGATAGTTCCACATCCACAAATCAATAAATGTAATCTATTACATAAACTAAAGCAAGGATAAAACTCACAAGATCATCTTAACAGATCAAAAGAAAAAGGCCCCTGACAAAATACAGTATTCATTTACTACAAAGACCTTGAAGGAAACAGGTATACAAGGAACCTATCTCAATCTGATGAAAGCCGTTTACAACAAACTGAAAACCTGAAAGCTTTCCCCCTAAAATCAGGGACAAGACAAAAGTGTCTGGATCATCATTCCCATTCAACATAGTCCTCAAAACATTACCCAGAGCCATCAGGCAAGAGAAAGAGTAAAATGGGTAAGGTAAGGAAAGGAAGAAGTCAAATTATCACAGTTTGCAGATGACAGGGTCCTTCACATTGAAGATCCAAAGAACCATCAAATGACTCCTAGAATTAATAATCAAATTCAGCAATGTAGGGGGATACAAAATTAACACATAAAACTCAATAGCATTATTGTTAATGAATAACAAACCTATCACAAAATAAATTAGGAAAATTAAAATCCACAATGACAGTCAGGAAAAATTAAATACTTAGGAATTAAACTGACCGAAGAAGTGAAAGACCTCTACATGATTCTGAATTAACTTATTTAATTGACTTTTATATTTGAAAACAGCCATATTGATAAATTTAATACCATGTGTATTTTTACTATAATAAAAACAATCTTACAGTATTCTAATAAGAAAAATAGTAGCTCATTCCTGAGGTGTACACCAACAATAACATGATTAAGAAAGAAAATCAGCAGCAGTGTATGCCAAAATTACTCTAATGGCAAGTATTTCATGCTATGCACCCAACCCCTCCCTGCCATTCACATGATGAATCCCTGTGTGAAGAGACTTAATTGTGCTCTGTAAGCAAGGTGTGAGGTATGAAAATAAATAATCTTAAATCCAGGAAGAAAGACTATATGTACATTACAATGAAACTATAACTATCCCACAGGGAGAACATCTCCAAGCATCTTACCCCAGTTCTACCCCCTGCTATGAGCCAGCATCCTGTCCACCATTCCCCAGGAAGAAGACAGGCTGCTCCTGCGGGGACGTTCTGGGTCCCCTTAGCCCTCGGAGGAGCATCCTCCTTTTCTCCTCCTGGAGACACATTCAGCAGCCTCACTCCATGGACCATGAGTCTTTTCAGAAAAATCACGTACTTTTTCTTGTTCAGTGCATCCTGCTGAACTATATAAGAACAGGACTTCCAGACACACAGCAAGCAGAATGCACCCACTTGCCGCTCTGACTTGGAGATGAGATTGTGTCTGGGCTGTAAGACCCTCATGCTCTCTCCTGTCTTCCGTTCCCTCTGCACTGAATTAGCCAATGCTGTGGGTCCTGAAGCAAAGCACTACCCAGGTATCTGCACTCCTGGAGAGTCCAGGGAGACTCTGCTGCTCAGTGAGTGACACCCTGGCTCTGGGTGGCTCTCCGTGAGTTCTGTAGTCACAGACTCTCTGCTGTTTCCAGGGGAGGTGGAGGGCTCCTTGACTGACCCCATTTCTCTTCCTCTGCCTTTGGTTTTTCCACGCTGGCCAATGTCTGTGACTGCAGTTAACTTGCTGGACCTTGGGCCTTTCCCTGACTGTCATGTGCCATCTTTCTGGTCATCGTGGGTCACAGGCTGAAGAGCTACACTTCAGGTCAGTCTCTGAGACAGAATAGCCCTCATCCATTATTAGTATGGGGTTGGTTCTGGGCTCAGAATCTGGATGTGGGGTGCTGCTTAGCACTGCTCTGCAGCCCACTGAACTCTGTCCCATGCTCACCTTCTGTGACACCCACGCATCCTCCGCACATGGCATCAGCACATTTCCCATCTCCACAAGGTACTTACCCACAGGTGTCACCGCAGCCTCTTCTGTCCCTTCCTCTGTATAACCCACCTCATGTGGCACCTCCCTCCCAGCCAGCTGCCCTCAATCACCTCCTGTCCCGTGCTCCTTGTGATACCACCGTGTATTGTGGTTCTCAGCAGCACCCTGATCTGGAGGATCAGAGGACTACTATGCCTGGAGCACTCAGTCCTTTCCTATACAGGCGCAATGGAAGGCATCAGGGAGTGTTTGATTTTAAATTTCTATTGACACAATTTTTACACATGTAGCTCAAGTGCCATGTGATGGTTGGTTCTTCTGTACATCAGGTAGGGATCCACTCAGGGTAATCAGTGTGTCCATGCCCAGAACATTACTGCTTCTTCTCATGAGCGAATCCTCCCTCCTGTACTGCACTGTTGTCAGTGTCTGCCCCTGCTGTGCCTGGGTCCAGGATGGACCCCCAATCACAAAGAAGCTCTGACACCAGGCCACCTGCCTCCCCAGGCTCATCTGGAGCACCACTCCAGCTTCTGTGATATCAGGCCTTCTGGATTTCACTTACACATGAGACACACAGTTAAATGCATCTTAAACACGGTGTGTGTACATGAGGGTCATGCTTGGTTTGTGTTACAGGGACAGCTAAGTTACTGAAACACTTTAGGATTAAGTTTACAGCTGCTCAGTTCCCCAAATGGGGTAAACCCTAAATATCATAAACTCATCCTTATTTCTGAGATACAGGACTGGATAAATAATGTTTTTTTCAAATATAGGCCCCAGAAGTCTTCAGGGACATGTGAAGCTGAGCCTCCCCAGTTTCCTCTCTGTCAGCCTCTGACTTCATATCTGGCCCTGCTCATCCCTGGTTTGCTCCCCTCCATCTGCAGAAGAGCAGAGGATGTTCTGGGCCTCTGCATGTATCTGATTTCCCATGTGTCTCCCCTGGCTGTGTGTGTGAGCCACTGAGTGCTGTCCCGAGGCATCTGCTGCTCCACCTCCAGCCCCTGTTACTGCAGAGCATTGCACCAACACCTCCAGAACCACACATCCTGACCCTGGGCAATGCGACCTCCCCCTGCCAGGACCTGGGCTCAGCACTCCAGGTGGAAAAGTAGATAGAACAAAGAGGAAACTGAGGCCTGGACATTAATCCAGCAAAGGAAGATGTGACCACATAATAATGGGCTGGAAGGTGGTGGTTATTTAAAATGACCCAGAAGAGGGAGGGAAGGAAGCTGGATGTGATGTCATATAACTAAGGGAGGAAATGCTGAGTTAGAAGGTGGCTGGAAAATGACCTGAAGGAGGAAAGGAAGTGTGTGTGGCTGTCTGCAGACATTGTACACTGTCACCATGGCTTAGCACAACATGGTGGGATGTGGGGCAGCAGAGCCACAAGGTCGGGTGTTCTGAGTCATTGGACGCTCAACTGTCTGTTAAGAATATTCAGGGCCAGGGAGCGAGCACACAGAGAGGATGAGCATAGTGCATCAAAATCCAGATGGCATCTCTGGTGGACTGCAGACAGCTCAAAGTCACACAGACATGGTGGGAAGTCCTGGATTCAGGATGCATTTAACTGGAAAGAAAAAGTTCCCTGGTGACCATGGGACTCAAGGGGACACTGCTTCACTGCCCGTGCAGTGGTTGATCCCGTGAACCCCTCTCTGTCTGACTGTTACCAAGTGTTTAGGTGAATCCAGACATTGCTATTAGGAGTAAGATTGCAATTCCAGCCCTGTGCTGAGCCATGCACTAGGGTTCTCCCTCTTCCCCCAAGTAGGGCTGTCCTCACCTCATGGCCTCAACATGTCTCCATCTGGCCATTGGGAAGGGAGTGCACTCCTGGAGAGCACTGCTGTGAACATGTTTTCCAGTCACTTACTGATGTGATGCCTCAACTCCACGCCCTGTGCCCCCAGGTGGCCCTTGCTTCCTGTCTGGCTGGAGCCACGATGGACATCACCAACAGGAGCTCTCAGCACATGTTTGTGCTCCTGGGCTTCTCCACCAGGTCAGTGCTGGAACCCTTCCTTTCTGTGGTCATGGTGGCATTCTACAGGGTGTCCCTCATGGGCAATGTGGTGGTCACACTGGTCTCCTGCGTGAACATGCGTCTGCACACACCCATGTACTTCTTCCTGGCCAACTTCTCCTTCCTGGATGTGAGTTTCACCACGAGCATCATCCCCCAGCTCCTGGTCAATCTCTGCTTACTTCAGAAAACCATAGGCTATGGTGGGTGCGTGGCCCAGTTCTCCATCTCACACTGGCTGGGCACCACTGTGTGCATCCTCCTGGCCCTTATGTCCTATGACCACTATGCTGAGGTATGGAGACTGCCGCACTACATGGTCCTCATGCACTCAAGGCTCTGCATAGGCCTGGTCTGTGCCTCCTGGATCACCAGTCTCAGCACCAGCCTGGTGGGCTCCATGCTTACCAAGCTCCTGCCTCTGAGTGGGAACCACACCATTGACCACTTCTTCTGTCAGATGCCCCTCATCATGCAGCTGGCCTGCGTGGACACCAGCCTGAATAAGCTGGAGATGTAACTGGCCAGCTTCATCTTCATAGTGCTGCTGCTGGGGCTGATTCTCCTGTCCTACGGCCACATCACCAGGGCAGTGCTGAGCATGAGGTCCGCTCATGGGAGGAGAATGGCCTTCAACACCTGCTCATCCCATGAAGCTCTGGTGTCCCTGTTCTACAGGAGCATCATCTTCATGTACCTGCAGCCAGCCAAGAGCAGCTCCCATGAGCAGGGAAAGTTTGTGGCACTCTTCTACATGGTGGTCATGCCCATGCTGAACCCACTCATCTGCACTCTGAGGAACAAGGACTTGCAGGGGACACTGGACTGCCTGGTGCTAGGGCCCTGTGGCACCTCAGGATGGGGGGCTAGAGAATAGCAGAGACGCTGGCCACTGCTGAGGGGATGAGCAAGACTGGACACCAACAGTGACTCTGAACCATAGGACCTCAGCAGGGCCATGGTGCAGTCCAGGGGGAGCTGGCACCATTGTGCATGCACCACATCAGGCCAAGGTGCAGGGAACATGTTTTGTTTTCACTTCTCATTAATTATCCTAACCTTAATAAGTTGTTTTTATCATTATATATGTCACATATAGGTTATTGTCATTTTGTTAATACTGTCATATCTTCATTAATTTTATATGATTTTCTTAATTGTTCATAATAATCTCTGCCATGCAGTGTGCTGGAGCTGTGGAAAACATTTTATATTTCTCCAGTGTGCACAGTGAGTCCATGAGATTCACATTCACAACCTTGTACAGATCAGGTAACTGCTGGAGCATTTAGCTCTGGACTGAGATTTAAGTCCACATCTGTTCATGGATATGGGTACATTTTTACCCAACCCTTGGTAGAAACACATATTTGGTCCCAGTTTGAGCGCAGAACTCCTGAAAGCCTGTAGGGGTGGAGTATCCTCTTATGCATAACAAGTCCCTGAAACCTGGTCTCTTCAAACATTCAGGACACCAGGTCATAAAGAGTGGTCCTGTGTCCAGCAGCTGGGGATCACCTTCCTGGGTTAGGGCTACAAATTCTTAGGGTCTGCCCTACCCTATGGCTGCTGACTCAGGAGCCCTCAGGAGATGGGCTGTCCAGGAGTTGCTGTCTCAGTCGGCCTCCAGCTAATGCTCAGGCACATCAAGATGAAGGACCACTGGCCTAGGCCCATGTGTCTTCACACCTAGAGCTCCCTTTAAATGGATTCTCAATGTTGGTAACACTCTCATGGATCTAGGAAAGAAAGGTCTAAGTTGGCTCATTTAGGCTGTATTGCAAAATTTCATTCTCCAGGATGGGTTTCTGTGTCATTGTTCTTGGGAATAGAATGACCTTTTTTTAAACCATGCAGTCAAAATCCCATCTCACCAGGAAGGACCTGCCTCATGATACAAGCACCCAGGGAACCTGCTCTGTGGAGAAGGAGAGTGAACAGAAGCCCAGGAAGCTGCAGCACAGGAGGCTGTGGAGAGAGAGGTGAGGACATAGCTAAACCCCCCAGTGATCCCAGCTCACGTAGGTGCTGTGGCTCGGTGAGTAGACAACCCTGGGCTTCCATCCCAACTTTGCATCTTACTAATTTTATCATTTTGACAAATCATATAATACAACTGCCTTAATTTTTCTTTTGGATTGTTACATTTTTTCTGATCTATTCTTAGGAATGTTTCATAGATTGTGGCTCTCAGCCCTTTATCAGTTTGTGCAGGCAAGTGCACTTTTTCTAATCTTGTTCCTCCCCTGTGCTCATAATGTTGTCTTTTGGAGTAGTATTTAATTTTTAGCATGGCCCACTTTATTGATGGCTTTCTTTCTGGAAGATACTTTTGGTATTCTGTTTAAGAAAACTTTTCCTGTATTTTTTTCTAGCCCTGTAGTCTCCCAAGAAGTTGGTGCTGGCTGGGGCTGTAGGCACAAAGCAGTATGGTCCAGAACAGAGCTTGAGGGAGCACATGGAGGGTCACAGCCAGCTTGCCCAGGGCTGCAGACAAAGCTCATGTTGCTGGAGATAAGCTGGATACTGAGGGATTGAGCAAATGGGAAAAAATGTTGATGATACTGGGGGCCTCGATTTTCACTATAGAAAAGAGAATTCCATATAAGGAAAGGGACTTTTGTTGGAAATACCAGAATATATTCATGGCTTTAAAATAAACACAGAGACAATATAGATAGTAGTGTGTGTGTGTGTGTGTGTGTGTGTGTGTATGCACATACATCTGTGCATGTGCATGTGTGTCCTAGCTCCTTGCTGAGGGCACCTAGAAACAGTAACAGCCCCAGAACAAGGGAAAAACCCAGTACTTGTAATTTGGTTCCCAAACCCCATCCCCAGTTAAAAAGAAGTTGTTGGGGAAAAGGGTTGCAGCTTTGAGCCTGGAGCAGACAGGGAGATGAGAAAACAATAATGGGCCCATCTGGAAAGAGATCAGATCAGATTAGCTCTGCTGATAAAACGTTGGAAGGTTCATGTATAAAATACAGTAATAGATTACAATTCATTGAATAAAGTGAACAATAGTGGCTACATAGTAATAAAAATAAAAATGAGTACATAGAAAATGGAAAGTTCTATCTTATGATAGGATGACAATAATAAATACAGAAAAAAAGGTAGCACTAGAAAATTATATGCTAAACATCAAACTAATATATAATTTTAATAATGAATCATCAATGGATGCTGAGACTAGAGTGAAGGTCTGGTGAACAAACACTATTTATACAGTTTCAGTGTGCCTCTTCACAAATTATTTAGTAGTCTCACTTTATGAGCTCAGAAACCTTGCTAACTTTACAATGAAGAAGTTTGCAATCCCAGAGCTGCACATTAACATCACCAGGATTAGAACACATGGACTTCATGCCCTCTGGATTGACTGCTGACCAAGAGGACCCATAAACACACAGGCACCTCAGGATGCTTCCCATGAAATGCCCGCACTCTGTACAATGAAGCAAGGTCATGAGAAAAGAGAAATTGAGGTACTGTTTAAGAGTGAAGAAGATTAAAGTGAGCTGACAACATAGCACAGCATATAGTGCAGAATGAAATCATGCAAGTCTAAAGGGCATTTTGGGGACAAAACTGCAATGTGGCCTGTGGGTCACATGGTAGAATTGCTTCAACATTAATTTCACCCTGGTTGACAGTTGTGAGCTTCAGTTTTCTTAAAAATCATAAGGCTAAGATTTAGTCGTATTAATATAGATTATTCTTATTTAGGGAAAACATACAAAAGTGTTAAGGATCAGTGAGGCAACATTCTTTGTCTTGATAACAAATTGTTTTTCACAATTATGTCTATGTGTGAGGGAGAAATGGAGAATAATTGAAATGCAGTAAAATGTTAAAATTAAAATTAGAGGATCAGGGTGAAAATTAAATGGGAGTTTTTTACTACCCTGGCCACTTTTCTGTAAAATTATCTCAAAATAAATAGTTTAAGAAGCAGTCTCACTCAGCTATATTCTGCCTCAAAGAAGCTCACTTCAAATATAACTACAGCAGCTGACACAAATATATATATATATATTCAATGCATATGTATCCAAATGTAGTCAAAAGTTATATATGATTCAAGCATGTTATACAGTATATAATACAAACATAAGTCAAAAGAAAGATGAGTAGCTATATTAATATAAGATAAACCAGGCTTCAAAGCAAGGAAATTTACCAAGAAATGATAAAGAAATGATGCTTTATAAATAGTATGTCATTTGGAAAAACAAAGCCAACTTGTCATCTCATATCTTAACAATAATTTTTAAATGAGTGCAGAAGATTGAACCTAGACCCATATATCTCACCATGTACTAAACTAAAATGAAAATAGATGAAAGATCTAAGTATTAAAACAGAAATACAAACCTGCTGAAAACAAAATGGTAAAACTCTTGAAATCATAGCTGTAGGCAAGAACTTTCTAAACAAAACTTGAATTCAACAAGTTGTAAGAGCAAGAATAAAGAAATGGGATTATACCAAGTTAAACATCTTCTGCACAGCAGAGGAAATAACTAACAGAGTGAAGAGACAACCTACAGAATGGGAAAATATTGCAAGTTATTCCTCACAGGACTAATATCTTGAAAATATAAAGAACATAAAATATTAGATCCCCCAAAATAAAAAAACCCAATCAAAAATGGGCAAGGGAAATTAATAGACACATCTCAGAAGTACAAATGGTCAATAAACATATGAAAGAATGTTCATCATCTCTGGCCACTAGAGAAAAGCAAATTGAAACTGCACTAAGATTTCCTCTTACACCAAAGAATGGCCACCATCAAGAAATCAAATAAATAGGACACACATGTGTGTGTACCAAATAGTTTCTCTAGTGTGAGAAACTGAAAGTGTAAATAAGGACTGAAAAGTATAATAGATAATGTGAAATAGAAAGAAAAGGTGCAAACAGGAAGCAGAAGTGGGAAGGGTAGGTGAAAGGAAAGAAGGGAATGGAATTAATATGAGAAAAAGAAAAAATGGAAACAAAGTCTTTGCAGATAGGGAGGGATGGAGGTGTTGAAGGGAGGGCAGGGGAATGGGGGAAAAATAAGAACCCAGAGAGATTATGTAAAGGTGTAAATTTCCAATGATGAATGTCATTATCTTATATGCCTTAAATGTACCAATAAAGTTAATTTTTAAAAAGAAATCAAATAATAGTAAATGCTGGCAAGAATGCCAATAAAAAGGAGCCCTTCTACACTGTTGGTGGAAATTTAAACTGGTACAACCACTATGGAAATAATTATGGGATTTCTCAGAAAACTGAAGTTAGAAATTCTTATTGGCTCTGCTATTCCTCTTCTAGGTATCTTCCCAAAAGCCCTGAAGCCATCGTATTACAGAGAAACATGCAGACCCATGGTCTATAGCAGCAGGTCTCACAATATCTAGATCTTGTAAGCAGCCTGTGTGTCCAACAACAGAGGAGTAGATAAAGAAAATGTGGTATCTATACATAATGGAATACTCCTCAGCTATAAAGAAGGATAAACTTGAGACATTTGTAGGAAAATGGATGCACCTTGCAAATGTAATGTTAAGTGAAATAGACATGCAAACCTAAATACTGTACTGGTTCTCTCATTTGAGTAATCCAAAGTACAAATAAAAAGCAAAATAAAAGATTGATAAAAATGAAACAAGGTGATGAATCTTTCCCAAATGTGAAGGGGACTAAGAGACTAATGGTAGGGGAAGGAGAAGAGGAGGGGAAGAGAAGGGGACTTAGAAGTGTTTACGATGGGTTGTGTGTATGTACCAATTTTTTGCAGTGAACGTAATACTTGTATGTCATAAACATCCACTAAAATAGTAGTGATAGTAATAATGGGGAAAGGCGACCTGAAGATGGGGGGGATGTGCGGAGGGAAGGGGATCAAGAGAGCCCAGATGCCCTCAGAGCAGTAACCCCTGCCTGAGAGGAAAGTAAGCATCGTGCAGCCCAAACTGGCACTAATAAATAAAGTTCAAACCTTTAAAGGAGAAAAATACATCCACAGTGTCACCCCAGGAATAATATGTGTTCTTCAAACAGTAATGAAGGCAGCAAGATTCCCAAAAGGTGAGCATTCTTGCACATCAACATGGTCCAACACGACTGTTATTCGATGACCCTGCATCCCTGGAATCATATGCTGACAGCTTCACCTCCAGGGACCAGAGAAAGAGACCGTGGAGAGCTAGGGCCTTGAATGATGTGTTTAGGCTGAAATGAGGTCCCTGTGGAGGGCTCCAAGCTCCAAATTTTCCATGTGACTGATGCCCTCAAAGGAGAGGAGCTAGGAGAAAGTGTGCAGCTTCAGCAAGGCCACAGAGTGGCAGGTTCTAGCCAGAGACCCCACACCACAAGCACCACAATAACAATTTAACTAGTCATGAATAAAATTGCTTGGGAAAATCTTCAGCATATATGGTGTGAGTAAAAACAACCATGAATATTTAAATGAATTTTTAGAGAGTATTACAAGACAAGACATAGCCAGGTAGGGTGGCCCACATATGAAATCCCAGCACTCTGGTGACTGAAGCAGGAGGATCACAGTGAGCTCAAGGCCAGCCTGGTATACATAGCCAGACTTTGTCTCATTAAAAAAAAAAAGAAACATTGCCATGAATGGCCCTGCAGACCCTCCCCTCACTTCAAACACACTCATCCCATCATTCTTGTCTCTCCGTGAAGCAGCTCTGGAGTCCTCTTTCCTAAGAGTCATTAGTGGGGCTATAGTGTCAGCCTTGATGTTCTAAATTAATTTAAAACTCTTCCCTTTCATGGTCATTTTGACTTAATGATACAGAATACTGGTGATTTTACAAAAACTAAATATTGGCCTTCAGCCAGCCTAAAATCAAGGTTAATTAGTGAAACAACAGGGTGCTGAAAATAATGGAGGCAAATGAGGTTGCTTATCTTCTTGCTGCTGCTGCAAGGATTGTCTGCAATACAGACACACCAGTCATTGATGGTTCCCTGGTGCTCCTCTCCCTCTCCCCACCACTTTCTGTCCTCCTTGCTCTTGCTCCTACTCCTCCTTCCCCATGGGTCTTACACTGTCACACTGATCACCCTGGGGACCCAGACCCCACTCCATGTGAAACTGGAGACTCAGCTTCTCCACACCCAACCACCTGGTCCTTATCCAGAGGATGCTGCACAGGTGGTGGGGACCTGTGGCTTCTCCTGTGGGTAACATCTGTGTTCCCTTTCCTGAAAAGGGGTGGCCACAGCAGAAGGCTGGTGGAGACATTGTCCACCGGGGCTGAGCCTCAACCATCCATGTCTTGTGATGCATCTCTCTGTGCTTGGCTTGACCAGCTCACCTCCACTCCCCTCTGAGGAAGAGTAACTGTGACCAATAACATGTCCAAAGCCATGCCAGGCAGTGTCATCTCCAGCTCACTCTGAGGAGTAGAGTTGACAGCAATAATGGAACCTGGAACAACATGAGGTTTTTGCAATGTGGTAAAAATACATTGCTTCCAACAGAGGCCCACCTCCTCCTAGCAACACATCCAGCTGTGAACACCAGGCCCTAACTCACCATTGAGCACAGCACCCAGGGATCCAGTCACCTTGTCAAGAATCTGTTATTCCAGTCAAGTTGACAATTAAGATGGAATCATACTATATGTAAACTTAAATACTTACATATTAGTATCTTAAAACAGATTTATATCCAAAGTATATGAAAATCAATAGCAAGTTGGCAACCTCAGTAAATAAATGACAAAGTACCTGGATATTTGTCAAAAGCAGACATTCAAATGGCCAAAAGGTATATAAAGATGCTCAATATCACTAGCCATAAGGGAAAGCAAACCAAAGGGACAAAGACATATCTCAGCCCTGTTAGAGTGCTTACTACTACACAGACAAAAATATGAAGTGTTGGGAATGTCAAGGAGAAGAGAGAACCTCGAGCACTATGAAAGGGAAAGTCATTTACTGTAGCCTATGTGTGGGAAGACAGCACTGTTGGTTGTCCCCAAAGCAGACTGTGAGCAGTGGGAGCTGTGTAGAGTTAACCCCACAACTGGCTTGATTATAGAAGTGAGTCAGCAAAGCCTTCATTCTGAGGTTAGAGTGACTCTTACCCAAACTCTGTTCCCAGAGGTAAATCCTTCTTTACTAAAAAAATAGGTTAATTATTATCCACAACCTATTTTTTTGGTCTGTTCTATCCCTAATTAGAGAATGTTTTATGTCTTCCTTTACAAGCCTTGTCTGCATGAGCAATGTATCCATAACAAGTACACACTGTCTCATGCAGCTCCTTTACCTCAATCTACCTATGATGTCACTAATAAATACCAACAGCTCTGGGTGTTCAGGGCCTTTGCTTGTTCATCCTTGCTTGAGTGAGCATTGGCCATTCTGGCTGCCATTGTCTCTGTTTCTTTAACTCTGTCTCTCTGTCATTTTTCTCACCATGCATCATAGCACTGAACAGGAGATCAGAATCCACTACAGAAGACTCTAATATATGTGAGTAACAGCACAGAAATGCCTAAAAAATAAAGACATGCAATCTTTCCCAGCCATGCCACATCTGGATATATGTGCAAAAGAAATAAATCAGGATCTTGAAGAGAATTCTACACTGCCTTGTACTTGCTTCATCAATGGCAATGGCCAAAATATGGAAGCAATTAAGCATCTGTAGATGTATGAATGAATACAGGAAATATTATGGAAGACACAAGTAATGAGATATTGCTAAGGCTTGAAAATGAAGAAAATCCTGTCTTTTGTGACTACATATGTGAACATAGAGACATTGTGCTAAGTCAAATTGAAAAAAGATTAAAAAATGCATAATCTCACATATTTGTTGTCCAAAAAATTCAGCTCACAGAAACAGAGAGTAGAAGGGTCATTACCATAGACAGGGTGGGAGATGCAGAGAGGGTGATTAAAGACCACAGAGTTTTAATGATGCAGGATGCATATCTTCTGGATGCCCAATGGACAGTATGGTAACTGTACCTAGTATGCTCCATTATATACATGAAATGTGCCTTGCAAGAACATTTTTGTGACCTCACTACAAAAAGGTAGCTATGTGCAAAGACAAATATCTTAATATTTTTTGTGATAATAATCATTTCACAATGCCTAGATGTGTCAAACATCACATTGTATAATTTAAACATGCATAATCAATTTCATTCATTTATACTTCTAAGAAGCTGGGGAACTTGGAAACAAAAAGTGCATTGAGCATTTTTTCGTATTTTTATTGGCCATTTGTATATTTTATTTTGAGAAATACCTGCTCACAACATTTCCCCATTTTACAAGTAGTACTTTCATTTTTAAAATATTGATATTTAGCTGTTGAAATTTTAGGTTCCTTACATATTCCATAGGCCCCATTTTAATTCTTTTGTGTGATTATTTTATTGTTTCAGAGTCTTTTTTGCACTTAATTCAAGAATATTTCTTTAAGCAAGATTATTCTAAACTCAAGTAAATCAGGAGGGAAATTCCCTATAGAGCATTGCTTTCTACACAGGAGGCTCCTGAGTTAATGATCTCCCTGCACTAGTTCAGGTCTCAGAGAAGCTGAGACAGCTGCCCTCAGGAGCCCCCTACTCATCACTCTTTCTGCTGCCTGGATTCTGATCACTCCCACCTTGCTCTCCATGAAACCAGACTCTGAAGAGAACCTGCTTCACTACATCTGCCCTTGCTGGCTTCTCACTCAGGTGTCTCCTCCTTCTTCACCTAAGGTGGGTCAGCCCACAGTGTTGCACAGGTTGCTAACTCTCTTTTGTCCTCCAGTGAGCTGTACAGGGTAGAGCCTCTCATTTACATGGTGAGGGTGGCTACTCCTGGTCATCTGAGTTAGTTATGTGAACCACATGATATCATTAGGGAGACAGTCTACTCAGACCTCATCTACCCCAGCCAGGTCATCACATAAATAATATAATCATCCCAGCACACACTGTGACTCTGTGTTAAGCATTGGAATTGAAGCTAGACAAAACACAACAATATGAAATATAAAATGATCACCAGTGTCTTAAATAATGGTAGAGAAAAACAGCTGGAGATGTAAAATTTTACCCAAGTTTAGAGGGTTAGGTCAAATTGGAGAAGAGAAATAGAACAGGTTTGTGAGACCAGTGAAAAAATGTCACCTGTGATTCTAGATATTAATTTTCATAATTATTAAATAGCTGCTGAGGGCCAAACCATGCTGCTGGGAAGGCAGGAAACTAAAGGTCAGATCAAACTCCCAAAGTGCTCTCAGGCAGATAGGCAGGGAAGAGTTGACTTCAGTGGAGTCAGAATTCAGAGTAACAGGCAGAGACAGATGGTGAGCCCATGGGAGGATTCACAGAGAAGCCCATGCTGTTGCAGGGGTCACAGGACTGGCATCCTCCACAGGTCAGGTGGGAGCCAGAGGGAGAAGCAGACATACAGAGGACCTGGCTGGAGTTGAGAGCAAGTAATGGAGAGGTTGATGTTGAGGGGAGAGGAAGCTGGGACAGGTGGGGTCACATCAAGGATAGGCTTAGGTGTGACATGGTGGTGTGCAGGGCCACTGTGGGCTTGAGGATGAGGGTCATAGTTTCTCACCCTTACTCAGGCATATCTGCCTGAGGAATTAGTTGGAGTAGGAACCTCTGGAATCAGGATAATCCAGGGATAACAAGTCTGACATGATGACCACAAGGGAAGCCAGGGAAATATTTCATTCATACCTGATTTTTAAGAAGAAAAATTTTCACTATTCTCAAAAGTAGGTGACCTGACTGAACCAAATTCTTCTGACAATATTTTGCACAGAGAGTTTATGCAGGAGCCCACATATTGTTTTCTGCAGTGAAGCACAACCCACCAACATGTACCTGGGTTTCCTCCCCATGCCCCTGCCCACATTTGTTATCTTTGTCTTTTCTTCATCAGTCATTCTAACAATGGGGATGGGAGAGACAACTAAGCATGGGCTCACTCGAACTTGGAGCCTGAAAACATTGAGCTGATTGAAGTGGGGAGTAGAGTGGTGGTGAACAGTGGTGGTGACCAGCAGTGGTGCAGGGGTGGGGTTGAGAGGTGGTAGACAAAGCACACTAATGTACAGCCAGAGAGCAGGAAATGTCAAAGGATCCATTCTAGATTCTTGAAAATGATGTGAGTGGATGTCAAATGTTATCACCACCAGAATGATTATGGTGTGGGTGATACATATATAATTAGCTATATTTGGTCACTCCATAATGTGCAAATACTGGAAAAGAACGTGTTGCACATGGTAAACAAATATATCTGTCAACATAGAATCACTATTTTTAAAATATACAACTTTTATATATGCAAACTGAACCTCCATACATTTTTATGGACTTTCCTTCTAAGAAAATAGTATAGAGCATATTTCCCACTTGTCCCTGTGTGAGCACATGTAAGGACATGAGGACAGCATACCAGCATCTCTACAACAGCTCGAGGTACTCAAAGGTGCTACTGGGTCCCAATCTCCAGGCTCCAACTCAACCTGCTCTGCACACCCATGTGCATCTATTTAAAATCCAATTGTTAAATGCTGTCTAAACAAACAAGCACAAAGCAAAGCATGCAAATGTCAGACATAATTGGACAGCACTAATTGAATGATTTCTTCAGATTTTCACAATTTGGACAGAATTTTCATTAAGCAAGTCAATACATAGATTTTCTCATGTTACCCCTTTCTTCTATTTGTTTAAGAGTTTGATAGAAGAAAGCCTTCAGAACTTCTTCCCTGGTTTCATTCCAGAGCTAAGTCCCTCTCCTCTGAGGAGAGATGCATGTGAAGCAGAATCCTCCTACAGTGTCCTCTCTGACACTCCACAGCCTGAAGGCACTGTCCCTTCAGCTCCCTCCACCTCCCTGCAGATTGGGGCACCCCAGGGAGGCAGTGGGGAAAGGGCCAGGTCCTGGCCTCAGGGGACTCTGGCTCTGTCCTTGGCCATCTGTGCACCCCAGAGTATTTATGTCATATCCACTTGTCAAAAGCTATCTAAGCAAACACAAAGAAATGTACACACCAAACAAGACTTGACAATACGTAATAAATGACTTCTTTGGATTTTAATCATCAGGTCAGTATCTGTAATAAGAAAGACAATGTACAGCTTTCCTCACAACTTGCCTTTTACTCTATTTCATTCAAGTGCGAGATCAAAGAAAGATGTCATAATTTTTTCATGAATCAAATTCTAGAACTAAGTTCCCCTCTCCTGCAAGAGGAGATTGCATGTGAAGCAGAAAGCTCCTGCAGTTTATTCTTTGACACTGCACAGCCTGGAGGCACTGTCACTGCAGCTCTGTCTCTCTGCAGATTGGTGAGCCCTTGGGGAGGCAGTGAGGAGGTCCTGGCCTCAGGTGACTCTAGCTCTGTTCTGGTGATGCTCTGCTCTCCCTGGTGCATGGCCCAGGGTCTCTCCTACACCATCTTCTGGATTCACTACAGAGGTGTGCATTCTTCACTCCCACTGATCCAGTGCAAATTGTGTGTGAGATGTGACTGCCCTTGGTCTAGAGATGAGGAGAGGGAATATCAGCTGGAAGCTCCCTAAGCACTGCAGGGTCCTTATTTTGAACTATAGGAATCAGTATTTGGGCCACATTGGCCACATTTTCTGCTGTCACATTGATTCTTATGTGCTATTGTGGGTTTTCATGGTTTTGGTTTCATAAATTTTATTATTTACTAGAAAAATATTTTTTCTAAAAAGGAGGTCACTAGTTTTCTGGTACTTTCTGTTATGATATGCTTCAGTCCACTGCATCTCCTCAAAAGCTCCACAATGTACATGATTTCTACATTTCAGTGCAGGAAAGAAGAGCATTAAGGTGGTGCTGTCTCCTACCCTCAGTCCTCAGGGTCACTATGACTGGCCAGAAGGACACAGATTCAGAGAGGTTTAATCAACATGCAAACATTGTGCCCATCATCCTATACCACAGGGCACCCCAGGCACATGGTGCCCACACCTGACATTTAAAATTCATTCTCCAAAGAAGGTAGTTTTCCTGTTCGGTTAGATTTAGCCTGCATTTCATACTACTGACTGCACTATCTTAAAATACTTACAAAGACTTTATTCAGTACCATTATTTACTTTCCCACTTAGTGAGAATTTTATCCCAAGATTCTGCTTTCTCCCTTTCTGAAACTGGGTAATATTCTTGTATCTGGTGATAGGTTTTCAGCCTCCATAATGATTTCTGACCACACATCTACAAGCACATGCAAACTATGGTTCTGTACCATCTGTGAATCTGAAGAATTTACCAGATATCAAAAGGCAGGGTGCTCCTTCATGAGTGCTTATTAATATGACCCAGAAAGCTGTCTTAGAGCTCACTTTACTGAACAGGATTGATTGTAGTTAGTCATGATACTATGACTCTCTTCAATTTTCTCCTCAAAGGTAAAGAAAAATAATAATGTGCATGACATTTTATAAAATTTCAAATTGTGCTTTTGTTAGTCTTCATGCAATTATGTTTCCATGCTTATGGCATCTGATTTTGAAAGGAGTTCATACACATTCCTCCTATTTGTGAAAAGTGTCCTTCACACTGTGGTATACCTTAAACCATTTGTTTTGTAGGCAACTTTGTGTTTCATAATGAAAGATTTAGTAAACATGAGATGAAAATGACAGAAGTACAGGGAAGGAAGAGGCAACATGGTGAAGCAGAGGTCTCAAACAGCTTGGCTTCTGTGATGTACAGTTGCATGGCAGACAAAAATGCAGGAACACACATGCAGATTTGTACCCATTAAGATGGTGAATATCAAAGACAAACAGCAAGAACAGCAGAGCTGTCCAGCATGTGGAGGGCTGGAGTCTTTATGCACTGTTGCAGCAGGGAGAAAAATAGTGCAGAGGCAAGACAGAGGAGCACAACAATTATTCACTGAAGAAGCCCAGGGTGACCATGGAATGCAGAAAGCTCACTTCTGAGTCTACACTTCCAGAAGTGGAAATCAGAGTATAAGGAGGAATTGGACACCGGTGTGCACAGAAGCATTCATCACAATAGCAAAAGCATGGAAACAATGTGTGCATCAACTGGGAGATGAATCTATAAACATAATTTTCATATATGTACAATATGACTCATAAAAAGAAGGAAATTCTAATATAGTCTGCAGTGCCATTAAAATTTTAGGATATGAAATAATAAAAATAAACTAATCTGAAGTTTATGATACTGTTTGATTCCAATTATGGTAACAAAAATCATGTGGACAGACAACAGAAGGGGGAGTTCCATGGCTAAGGGGAGGGCAAGGAGATATTTAATAGGTTCTGAGTGAATTTGCAAAATAAGATTCACGATATGGATGGTGGTGATAACTGGACAATACATTAATGTACCTGATCTGTATGTTTAAATATTCCCGAGTTAGTAAATTTTATGTTTTCCATATCTTATCATAAGAAAAATTTGGAATGAAGAGAAGTACAAAGATTTGTCTAAAATAAACACCATTTGATTCCTTCTTCCCAGTAGAAAAGTTTATTCAATGTGTAGCTATCAAAGGCTGATTGGAACCCCAATCACTTGAGCAAAGGTATGGTGAATGGATTTAAAAAAGACAGAAAGAAGAGAATATATTAATGCATAAATGGGGGGCACAGGATGGTCAAAGCTCTTATCTGGCTAAGATATATCTCTTGGAGCTTGCCACTATTTAATGAACATGCAGCTTCCAGAAGGGGTAAGGGGCAGTGGAAGGAACTGGGAAGTGGAGAGAACTGATGTGAGGAGAGTCCTAGCAACAAGGGAACAAGATACTCTACTATAAACAGATCATTGATTAATTGAAAATTTGTTTCTTTTCATTTCTTTTTTACCTCTATAGAAGTTTTACCTATGAGTCATGTTGCCCTTAGCAGCACTATCATCTTGCCATCAAAGACATCACAGTCCCATGGATCATTGAGACCTCCATTGTGACCAGTTGTGTTGGGAGTTGTTCTGTTCCCACAAAACAACTGCTGGATCTTTAGGCAAGGCATTGTGGGCCAATAGGCAGATTTAGACTTTTACTATGAAAAGGCAATTTATGAATTTGTAGCTCACTCAGAGTGGTATTCATCAGTTCCTCCTTTTAGTTTTTCTATTGTGGAAGCTGAATCAAGGTAATTCTTTGCTGTATATCTTCCAGGATTTGGTTGATTCCAATTTTTCTATAGTAGACCTGGATGAAAGGCATGCCATGCTTCCTGGATGGCAGCCACCTTACTGCTCTATTATTTGTTAAGACACAAGCATAACCTCTTCTCCACATTATTAATTCTTCTGGGTCATTTCTTCCTTTATTTATGACATCCTTTTATAACACTAATACCTGTCTATATATTTATCTTTGTCTCAATGATGTTTTGATGTAGTATATTTATATTTCACAAGTGGACTTTAAAAACTTTTAAATGAAAGTAACAGGATCTAATTGAGTTTGAGGAGGTAGCCATACATCTCCCTTTTTGTTTTTTTGTTTCTGTTATTGTGTTTTTAGGAAAAGACAAACTTGCCCAACAATGGCTCATCACTGTGGATTATAAGGTCTGATAGTGCGTTTAACTGACTTAAGGGTCTATAATAGTTTCTCCTCTTTAGAACTATCCCCAACTCCAGTTTGGGAAGAAGGGATGTAGTTTCCATCTAAATGCTTTCAGCTAAGAAGGGTCAATGGAGGGAAGACTGCAATTAGGGGCTCTCTCTAGGGAGCTAATTTAATGGGCCTCAAACAAAAATCTTATTGTGGCTTGGCAGTTATGAACTCTCTTTAGAAACACAAACTGGTGGATCTTGGTAAAAGGAATCTAGCACATTTGTTGTTGATTTTATCTGTATGATTACTTAAAGTTTAGCAGCCTCTAACCAAAAATAAACAATATTTAAAAATATTAAAGCATGTATAAATAAAGAATAAGCACTAGAATAAAAAAGGAAGTTGGGGAAAGAGCCACATTTAAAAACTGTTTTGGAGGGAGTGAAATAGCAATTATAACCCATTGGCTCTTAGGCCCCTCTACTAATGAGGGTTATCTATAAGTCTAATATTTTGTCAAAACTGTTTTCTAATTTTAGGTATAAAAATGGAAAGTTTGGTAGTTTTGAAGAATTATTTTAGCTAAAAAATTCAAAACTGTTGTTGAGCTCATAGAATTTACCATATTTTTTAAATGACTCATAACATTGGTCATTTACTGGTATAGCTGGAAACTCTCAGAGGGCTTGGCAATTGGAGTTCCTTCCTATGTCTAGCTTTATTACTATGGTCTAGATTTTATATATCTTTCACTTATACTTTTCTACTCGGTGTTCAAGACCAAGTTATAGTGAGACCTATATTAAATAAACTTAACTTCTTGTTATCTATCAAGGTCAAATATGTCTCCTCAGTCATTTCCTTAAAACCATGCATAGAGCCTTTCAGCTCTTGTCAGTGTCAGCCATTAGGATGTGTCATGGCCTTGTTTGACCATGTTGCTTTCTGTGAAAGCATGGGAGATTTCTCCCTCTAGGTGACATTCCTGTGGCACATTGCGCTGTTGCTTTGGAGTCCAGCAATCTCCCTGCTCAGAAGGTTGGTTGAATTACAAAAGATGTAGGATCTTGTAGAAAAGGTTCCCTCATGTCATGGATCTTTGTTGATCTTTGAGGGTCAGGGCTAAAATATTGGCTGTTTTCTGAACTCAGTTACCTTTTTAGTTCTGGCCTCTAAACTTTAGATGTTGAACACCCAAAAGAGAAGATCGATAACTTTAGCATTGGAATGGAAATAATGACCTTAACTGTTACAATTTAACCTGAATATCAAGAAATTTAAAATACAAAATATAGTTAAAGGACTGTTATTTTATGATTATTTTAGCAGCTGAATTCCTGTAGAATGTCAACAAAAAAACCTTTAAATCAAGAGCCACACATAATATTTTAGTGTGACAATGATGATAACATAATCTTTGTAACACACTTAAATGTCCATCTTAGTATAAAATATCCATTGTTAAGGACACTAATTCCCCTCCAAAAACACAAACTCTTACCTAAGTGGTTATCCTTTAATAGGATATCATCTAAGGTATATATATCATCTTACAAGTGTACTTGTTATCATAAAAAGCTGGGGTCTAAGAGAAAGGCACATAGCTGAAATCAAAAGGGGGGGGTTATTACCATAAGCAATATGCTGGAAGATCTGTACAGTCAGAAGGCATAAATAAATTTAGTTCACCAGAAATGTAGCAATAATAAGTATCATAATTATATGAAACCTTCAGCCTTTTATATAGTTTGGTAGCAAAATCATCTTTTTTAACAAAATCTTGTTTTTTTCACAGAAAATTTAATCTTTTAAAGATGATCAATGTAAACATATCACAATGATGTATTTAAGAAATACTTATTAGTTGTATTTCCCATAAGTCTATGAAAATTATGCAGGGGGGGTCTCATTAGTGAAGAAAGACCAGAATAATTGTTTTCTGAGCAGCTCCTCCTTTATTCACCAACAGAAGTTCGATTTAGCAGTTTTACCAAATCAAAGGGTCTCTACTTAATTACTTTGACAATTTTAATAACCTATAAAAACCAGATTGTAACAATTAACACATTATCTTTAACCAATGAAAAATTTCTGAGTTATTATATAGAAATGGCAATATGTTTTGTAATTGTAAAACAAATCTTAATATGGTTCTAATCATTTGGCTAACTGGTGGGGGAAGGGATGACTTTAGCTTCAATAACATTTATCTATAAGCCAATTTAAATTTTAGGCAGATATCTTTTTAAAATTTTTTGTTGAAGGACAAAAAGGGAAAAGGCTTTTTGAGTTCAAACAAAATAGTGTAAGATGGGACAGACAAACGAACACATATAAGAATTTACTTATAAAACTAGAGTGTACTGAAAGGTATTTGGCCAAGAGGAATTGTAATAACCCTTTTATAGTTTTTAGATAAGTAACTGTAAAGAAGATTAATCAAAACATTTTGTAGATCAATTAAAGAGATCTCTTTTAATTAAAATCCGAAGGATGGAAAGGCTTTTACACCTGTAGACACAAAAACAATTTTTAAAATGTGACCTAAGGTAATGGCCTTTACTTTTGTCTCACTTACTATAAATCTTCTAAAATAAATTTAGCTTTTAATTGTTACATTTCAAATTTGACTATCTGCCAATTGATCTCCAAACAACCTAATACCAAAGAGTTAAATAAAAGAATAATTTAACATTGCAATTAAAATTTAAGAACTTGCAATATATAAAAATGTTTTAAGCACACTAATTAAACATCAATTCAAATTGGAAAACAAAAGTACATTTATCAATTAGCTAAAATTTGTCCTTTAATTTTTTCTTGTAAATGTCTTATGCCTGGCAAGAGTCAATTATAGCTTTTTTGATTTTGGCATTTAACACCAGGCTGGAGTTGTTTTGGTTTGGGGCCAGCCCTTGTTTCTTTGGTTTTCTCCCTGAAGCATGCAGTCTGTATCCAGTGGCATTAGGACACTAACACAATATGTGGTCCTTGTGCTTGGAATTATAAGAAAAATTCTGTCTAAGATATTTTAGGATTTTAAAATTAAGAGAAGTATAAACAGTCACTTTGCTATTCTCATCATCTGGATCTGGCTTTGTACCAACTGGAAAGCACACAGTTGTACCACAGGCCTTCCTCCAGGCTACCACTCCCACCATACACGTTGATATTTAGTCATAGTGCTCCTAAATGAACTTGGTTGTGAATGTTCTGGTGAAGGCTGCAGCAGGTGGGGGGATGTCATTCCTCCTGAAGGGTACTCTCCTTTGTTGAACTTATTTTGTGAGGAAAGTGCATCAGCCATGACCAGAGGGTCTGCAACTTCTTTTACTTTTGGTTTCTTTGATGTAGACACTGATTCTAAGGCAATAAAAACTGATCTCACTATCCCCCATGTGGAGAGTGTCTCCTGGCCGTATTTTCTCTCCACAGCTCTGAGCTGTCCCAAAATTATTTCCTACTCATTCCCAGTGTTCTAACATGCCTGTCTGTGAGAACAAGGAGTTAACTTTATATAACATTCTTGACAGCCTCCTGGCCAGAACATGAGCTCCTGAATTCTTTAAGTCTCTGAGAAATTGGATGTAACTTTGTTCATTGAAACATGTTCTGCCCCATATTTTAGTCCTAGGGTAATACCTTTTCATGGCAGTGAGAATCAACCTTGAGAAGCTGTTGTTGTCCAGATTCTCTCCCTAGTTAGTACTGTGAAGTCCTGACCCCATATCATATCTATTCTCTAGTCAAGCACTGAGGGTGGTCTTCACTTGGTAAGAGAGTCAGTCCCTGTATTGGCATCAGTTATTGGAGGCTGATCAGACATATAAGAACCTAAACAAGGGTATGGTGGACAAACTTAAATGAAGAGACAAGACAAGATCTTAATGCATAACTGGGGGACCCAGGACAGTCAGAGCTCTTATATGGGTAAGACACCATCTCCTGGAGGTTGCCAATAGTTACTGATCATATGGCTTCCAAAAGGAGTAAGGGGCCTTACAGGGAACAGTGAGATGGAGAGCACTGACTTGAGCAGGGTCATAGCAACAAGGAAACTATATATTCTACTATGAACAGATAATTTATTAATGGGAAATTTGTTTCTTTCCATGGATTAATTTTTTCCTCTATAGGAGTTTTCTGTACAAGTCATGTTGCCCTTAGCTGTGCTAATTTCTTGCCATCCAAGATGTCACAGCATGAAAGATTATTGACACTTCTGCTGTAATCAGGGATATAGGGGATTGCTTTATTCCCACACACCAACTGCTGGTTCTTCAGGCAAGGAATTGTGAGCTAATGGGCAGACTCAGACTTTTACTATGAAAAGCCAATTGATGTACCTCACTTAAGGTTGTCTTCATCATGTGGCTTCAAATGAACCTTATATATTGCAAATATAAACTAATGAAAAAGAGAAGAAAAATGTAAAAGTTATATTCAAAAGCTATATTTGTCAAAATCTGTCCTTTTCCTTCTAGCCATGTATTAGAGAATGCTACCATGGAAAGAGCAAACCTGAGCTTTCCAAATGCTTTTGTGTTGCTGGGTTTCTTGGAGTTTCCATGGCTGGAGAGGCTTCTTTTTGGAATGGTTCTGCTCTCCTACCTACTCACTCTGGTGAAGAACAGCTCCATCATCCTCCTCATCCTGTTGGACCCCAGACTCCAGATGCCCATGTACTTCTTCCTGGACAATCTTTCTCTGCTGGACTTTGGTGTCACCTGCACCACTGTGCCCCAGCTTCTGACCAATCTCTGTGGACCAGAAAAGACCATTGCTTTCTGGGGCTGGATCACACAGATCTACCTTTTTAACTGGACTGCCTGTGCTGAATGCATCCTACTGGCAGTGATAGCCATTGACCACTATGTGGCCACCTGCCAGCCCCTCCAGTACACTCTCATCATGAGTCCCTGGGTGTCTTTGCAGATGGAAGCTCCCTCCTGGTCCAGTGGCCTGGCCAATTCCCTGCTCCAAACCATATTCACCCTCCAGCTCCCCCTCTGTGGACCTCACACCTTGGACCACTTCTGTGAGGTTCCTGTGCTCATCAAGCTGACCTGTGGGTCACCACTGCTAATGAGTTGGCCCTGTCTATTGGAGCCATCCCATTTGGAATGCTGACTCCCTTGTTGTTGGTCATCTCCTACATCTTCATTGCTAGGGCTATTGTGAAACTACCTTCAGCTGAAGGCAGGCACAAGGCTCTCAGCACCTGCAGTTCCCACTTGCTGGTGGTGAGCATGTACTATGGTCCTGCCATATATGTGTACTTCCAGCCTCCTGCAAAAAGTTCTCATACTAAATTCATTTCCTTCTTCTACTGTGTTATTACCCCAATGTTCAACACACTCATCTACACCCTGAGAAACTAGGATGTGAAGACAGCACTGAAGAGGATCCTGCAATCCCCGAGTGGGATTAAGTGTTTAAAAGCCAGATGATCTGGGCCTGTCACCTGGAGAAACCAAATGCATACATCAATGAACACAGATATATCATTTCTGCTTTTCCATATGAGCATCTATAGCCTCAAAGAAAAGAGTTCCCCTCTCCAATTATTAACTACTTTGATAACCAGAAAAAAGTTTAGCTAGAAAATTCTTGCTTCTAAAATCTAATAGAGAGCCATTTTATTTTTTGTTGATCTTTCTCAAATATTTGCTCTCAATAGACACAATGGGCTTCATGGTTCATTCATCTATGGGAAGAGATAACTGCTCATCCATGTTCATTATAATCATTATTCCCAACAGCCAGGGTGTGCAATAAAACTAAGTACTTAAAAGGATGTCAAGGGAATGTGGAAATATAAGAACCAAGATAGATTACATAAAGTTACAAATTTCAAATGATAAATGTCATTATATTGTAT
>NW_004624938.1:637655-671934 GCF_000247695.1 Heterocephalus glaber | reverse complement strand
TTCATTAATTTGTCTTCCAAGGTACTTCTTAGAAGTTGTCAAATTTATTTCAAAAAAGATTTTTGTAATATGCTTTCTATATCCCTTTAAATTCTCTAACATTTGTGGTAATGTAGTCTAAATCTTGATATGGTGATTTAAAAATGTATTATTGGTATTGTGTAATAAGAAGAAAAGGTCTAAAGGAGTAGGGAAAGTGGGAGGGGTAGGAGAAAGGAAAGAAGGGAAAAGGAAAAATATGAGAAAAGAAAAAAATGGAAACTAAGTCTTTGCAAGTAGGGTAGAGTGGAGGGGGTGAAGGGAGGGCAGGGGAAAGGGAATAAATAAGAACCAAGATACATCATGTAAAGGTGCAAGATCCCAATGTTGAATGTAACAGTATATAAAATACATTTTAGGTATAAAACCTAAAATGTATCAATAAACTTAATGGAAATAAAAGACTACATATGAAACTGAAGCATACTTCTGTGATGCTTAGTCTTGACTGTGAATTTGATTGACTTGAGAGATGCCCAGGTCCAAAGTATCCTCTGAGACTCAAGGCAAACTCTTAGCCATGATCTTTAAAATTCAAAAAGGAAGTTGCACTGTCACAGGATACATTTCTGTAGTATAGCCACTCTGATTGTAAAAGGCAGGGACAGGTAAATAAAAAGGATGTGAACCAAAGAAACTCCAGGACCAAGAAGAACAAACATTAAGTCATGTGGTTCCACTTGTGGCATTCAACACATGTGGTTATGAGATGTGAATTTCACAAGGTGTTTATGTCCTATCTTTGTCTTGCAGCCCACATGGTGTCCCATTTGGCCTGCTCTGCTTACTCCCTGTAGCTTTCCTCACTAGAACTTCCATTTTCTTGACATTTCTAACTTACTGGGGTCCCCATGTACGAGTAGGTTCATTTCCACAGTTTCACACACTGCATTCTTAAGGGCACTTTCTATGCCCTCCAACATCTCCTTTTGAAATCTCAGAGGAAGATTTCATGACTCCACAATTCTTACTTTCTGTATGCCTGAAAAAAAATGCCAATATCGGATACTAACAGTAGCCAGGGCCTCTGGGAACAAAGCTACAGTGGCTTCAGATTGATTGTTCCTGAGCACTGTGAAATCAATCTCAGGAACAAATTCCTGAGTCAGACTTCTAGAGCAAGTGCCAGGGACTCTTTACTCAAGTGAATTGTTACCCTTTTGTAGCCTTGAACCTGTGATGGGTAGGACATTTCTCATTCTTGAGATGCCCTCAAAGGTTCTTTCTTCTGATACCATTCAAAGTTGTTGGCCTCTTTCTAATGATCTTGTCTCTCCCTCAACCACATCCCCTTTCATTCCTAGGTGGTTGTGGGGGTGGGAAAAATTTGAATTTTTCCAAATCTTTCTACTTTTTTTCAGCTTCTGAATCTCTGTATACAAGTCAGTGGAACACTTATCACATACTAAGTGTTGAGCTGTTTGTAATTTATTCTGGAAATCAGTTAGTAAACAACTTTAACCTCAGCCTTCACACAAAGCCCCAGGATTTGAACAATATGCCAGCAAATGATTTGTTATAATGTAAGGTGAATGGCTTCTAGTCAAATTCCAAAGTAAGTCTTCATTCCCATCTGAAATTTCATGAGCCTGGATTTTGCTGTCCACATTCCTTTAAGTACTCTTGTCTTCTGGGCTTTGACCAGAATTGCATGTCACACTGGATATGTTGGAACAAACCTGTATTCCCAGGACTATGGAAGTATGAGACAGGATATTACAAATTCAAGCCCAGCCTGGGAAACTGAGCAATTTAGTGCAAGACCCTGGCTGGTAAAAATAAATTTTAAAAGGGTTGTAAATAAAGCTCAATGTGAAGGTCCTGGGTTCAATCCTCAGTAACAGAAAAAATATTTACTAACAGGATGGGCCTACAATATTCAAGGTCCACTCCTGTCATCTCTGAAGTTTTCCAAACTCCTCCTCCCACAAACCAGGCACAAGGCTTTTGAACCACATGGTTAAGGATAGTCATAGCAATGACACGACTTCTCTGGTATTAATTTTGTATATTGCTCAACTTTTCCATTTTTTGGACCAAATATCTGACACTCTCAAGTTAATGGAAAAAAATTCCTTTGACCATATTTTCAGTGGTTTCAATCCATGGTTGATCAGCTTCCAAGCAGAAACATCATGCCCAAAAGCTATAGCAAAGCAAAGCAAAGTTTCTTGTTGCATGATGTGGAGGAAGCAGAGCACCAAGGAAGAGCACCAGGAAGAGGTATACCCTCCAAAGACACAATGCTACTGACTGTTCTCCAAATGATCCCACCTCCATAGAGGAACTTTTCCCACCCAAGAGCTGACAAAAAACCCCAAAAATATAATGAAACATAAAAGCAGATGGGGCCACTTTGAGTCAAACCTGCTCTTCAGCTCTCTCTCTAGTCATTTCCAACCTGAAGAGTGAACACTTCTTTAATAAGTCTCTGCCATTCTTTGTAGTATCCTGTGTTCTGCTCATTTTGTTGTTTGAGAAACTGGAAGCCTGTATGTATTAGGTGATAGTGGCACCTGCTGTGTGGAGACTTTGCATGGGGAAGAAAGCACACATCAAGAAACGGGCAACATGGCATACAGTGTTCCAGCACACTGACATAATGTGGGCCATGACAAGAAATTAAATCTGTAATGACCTTAAAGCAAAATGGACATTTTAATTTTCTACAAAAATGATGTATTTCTCCTTAAAATGTGTTTTTTCACTTATACTTAACTGTGAATTTTTTAAACAAATATTCCTCTGGGATGGCATCAGTCTGCCCCTGTGCAGTCTTTAATAGGGAGCCATGAGGATAGGACAGTGTGGCCACAGATAATTTTGAGTTTGTTGTGGTAATTTTATTGTTTTGGGTCATGTCTTCACCTCACTGGACCATATCACTCAGAGCCAGATAATTCTACAGGAAAATAAATTAGGAAGGGAATTCCCTGTAGAGCATTCATCTCTGCACATGTGCCCTGAGTTAATGGTCACCCTGAACTGGCTCAGGTCTCAGAGGAGCCAAGCCTGACACCCTCAGAGGCCCCTACTCATCACGTTCTCTCCTGCCTGGATTCTATCACTCCCATCATGCTCTCCATGAAACCCAGTTTCTGAAGAGAACCTGCCTCAGCAAAGACTGCCTGACTCTCCAATACTGGGCTCTCGCTCATAGGACTCTTCTTTCTTTGCTTCAAGGTGAGTGAGTGGAGGCCAGTTTGTCCTTGAGCAGGGTGATAACTTCCTTCTCTTCCAGTTAATCACACTGTGGATTGTAGTAGACATAATCTCACCTACTGAGCATGAGTTGTTCTTGGTAATGGAAGGCTAAAATAATAGGAACCAAAATGGAATCATTAAGGACAAATCTTCTCAAGCCTACTTACTCCCGCCAACCCCCTATCTTCACACAAATTTTCAGGTCCAAGAAAAGATGAAGACTGAAAAACTACTCATTATAAAAGTTAGTGGCAAAAAATAACCAATAGAACAATAAACAAAGAAGAGAGAAACTAGTAAACAACCAGCATACACTCTGCATGTAGCATGCATGAAGCATTGCACTGGACATTAGGTTAAACACAGATAAATGGAACACAAAATGTGTCACTCTCTGTTCTGAATAATGATAGAGACAAGAAGTTTGAGAAAAGTTAAATTTTATAGGTGTAGAGTGTTGGGAAAAATTTGGGAAGAAAAATTTGACAGTTTATATGACAAATGAAAGAAATGTCATTTGCCAGTGGCTATAGATATTAACCGCATGTGAGTCCAGATACTGATTATGCATTTATTAAATAGTTGCTACAAAAACCAAGGCACTGGGAAGGCAGAAAACTTCAACTTGAGTCCAATTCTCAAAGCACGAGAACACAGGAGGGCAGGGAGAGGGACACAGGGGTGTTGGAACTGACAGTAATACTTGGAGGCAGAGAGGTTGGTGAGACAGTGCAAAGGAAAGAACACATGCTGGGGTTGCAGAAGACACTCTCTCCAGCAGGAAGTGGAGGAAAAGGCAGAGGCAGAAGCCAGCTGTGCAGGGGGCCTGGCTGAAGGCTTTCTATAGGAGGTGGGGGCAAGCAGTGCAGAGGAGGAGGCTGATGGGGAGGAAGCGGGGGCAGTGCAGGGGCCACATCAGAGGTAGGGCTGATGCCATGTGGATGTCACCAAGAAGCAGGCACTGATGCCCTGAGGAGTCCACCACTTGCCCCATTATTCTTTCTGCTTTGATGAAAGAATCAATTCCAATCACACAGGCAGCCCTTCAGAAGTACAGGTGGAATTTATCATATAATTAATGTAAAGAGATTTCAGCCTTCAAGCAAGAAGGTGGGCAGTGCCACCCAGTGTGAGGCTTCTGGTGACTGAAGTGCTTGTTGACCAATTGAACTCATGTTGAATCTGGAAATGCCAGATGTATTCCTGCTCATTTCAGATGGTCAGTGTTCCCTCTGGAGCCTTAAGCATGGAAGAAAGTGAGGAACAAATTTACAAAGTATAAACTCTAACCTAACTCAGTTCTCAGGCAGGCTGGAGGATGTGTAAAGAATGTCCACTTTCTGGTGTCACTTGGCATAGCCTATGCAGCCGAACGCTGTGTGCCTGGTTCTCAACATGGTGGCCATGTGTTCTTGGGTTTGAGACCTAATAAGTGATTGAAATGGGTCACATCCTGAGGTCTGTGTTTCCTCCTTTATCTGTAGCAGGCCCAATGTTCTACATTGGACCCCCTTGTCCCTCAGGCCTGCAGATGTTGCACAACCTGCCCAAAAGTGGGGCTGTTTAGTGGGTCCCTGTGGCCTAGAAAACGATGAATGACAAAGTGAGGGCTGTGATTCCCAGGGATCCTCTGCTGGGGGACCCTGAATAATGGGTGCATCTCAAAACAAGACCATCTCAGTGGCTGGCAGTCAGTCAGATATGGCAATGAGGCAATCCCAGGTTGGGCCTGGAACTTCTTCCTGACTTCAGGAGGAGTTAGTGTCTTTAATTCTCATACGATGACCAAAATTGAAACAAATCAGTTGTCATGGTGCTGAAAAACAATGAGAACACTTGAAAAAAGTAACTTCTGCTTTTTGGCCCCAGATTTATTTCATATAAGACAATGAACTTCAACTGCACTGCCATTAATGATAGGATTTAGCTGTTTAAAGTAGAATGGTATTCCGTGTTTATAATTTACCACACTGTGTCTTGTACTCATACATGGCTAGAAAAGACCTGATTCTGTATATTGGCTTTTGTGAATGCTTCAGTGACCTCAAGAGGGAAATGTCTCCATAGCAGCCTGGCTACTTTCCTCCACACATCCGCAAGAGTGCAACAGCTGTCTCATAGAGTAGTTCTATTCTTAATCTCTTGCTACTTTCTAAATCTGTCCCCATAAAGACTAAAATTACCTTCCCAACCACAGCATTCCCCTTTCTCCACATTCCTGCCCACACTTATCTTTGCCTTTCTAGAATAGCCCCTCCAGCAGAAGTGAATTGAGAAAGATAAACACTCCCTGCTCTCACTCTGCTGTGGAGGTGAAATAGTTAATATCCTAGGAGCAGAGTGCAGGGTGGTGATTGCCACAGGCTCAGGCAGTGGCTTCATCAGAGTTGGGGTGACAGATGTCACAGGTGCAGAGTCACAGCCACCCAGGAAGGAGGAGTGGAGATCTATGATATGGCAGGGGTACTGTGGTTAGTGGTGATATATTGTACTCTCAGACAATTTATGAAAGTGAATGTTGTGTTCTCATGACAAAAAAACTATGGGTGATAATACACAATTTAATTGACAACATTTAAACTTTTCACAATTTATTCTCCAAAATGTTGTGCTGTATATAAAAATGCAAATAATTTTGTCTTTCTTTACAGAAACATTTGGAAAAATATCTTTTATTTATGACTGCTTTACAGATTTTTAATGAAATTTTCCTAGTGAATCCAGCTCTAATTACATTTCACTCTCTTCCAAGTGCAAACTCATTTCTAAGCTAATACTATTTCTGCGTAATGGTGGTGCTGCCATATCACCCAGACTTTCAAAACCATCTCTCTAGGGCACACCTCCATACTCCTACTCAGTTTTGCTTGCAAACACTCCAGTAGAGCAACTTAAAGTGTTCTCTAAACAAAGAAACAAAAACCAGATATAGTTTAGAAAATGTTAATTTTCTTTGAATGTCTTGTCATAGACTATATTTCCACTAATTAGGCAAATTCCCAAGATTTTCTCATTTCCACGGTGATCTATTGGTCTTACGTGTGTGATCAAAGAAAATGTTCAGAATTTCCCAGCCATAGTTCCCATTTCCTGTAAGGGGACAATTGCATGTAAGCAGCATCCTACTGGAGTGTTAGCTCTGTGTCCTGCCAGATTTGTGTATTCTTCAAGGGCAGTGTGGAAAAGAACCAGGGGACACTGCCTGTGTCATGGCAATATTCTGCCCTGTCCTGTGGGTTTCCCACTGTCTCCCAATGCAGGTTTCTCTGTATTTAATACACATGTGTGCCATTTTATTTCCTCCCTGATTAAGCACATATCATGTTGTAGCTGTGCCAATCCTTGGCCTAGAGATTAGGATGATGGAGGCTCATTTGGAGGCTCAGCACAGCAGAGGGTTCTTAGGATAAGACAATAATATTAAAATACTATCCACAGAACTGCTCTCTTCTGACACTGTATCTTGTGTTAGTGATTTTGCTTGTTCAGTTAATATTCACAAAGACAATTCTTTCTAGAATAATGAAATCATCAGTTTCCCTATCTCTGCTATATCAATGCATGTTGTTGGCCACTGCATCTTCTCTAGACTCCAGAGAGGTGAATACTTCAGTGCAATAAGGCTGACAATGAATGTGGTGACATCCTTTGGACTAAGTCCTCAGCTGTCACACCTCATGTGACCTGCTGGCAGACCACAGGGTATCAGAAAGGATACTCTAGGTATAAACACTGTGCCCATTGTCTATACCACCTGTGCCACCACATGCACAGTGCTCACATATGACAGACAAACCTCACTCTCCTAATCATCCTACATGCATATTTGTTTATATATAACTTGAAATTTTACTGTCACTGAACAAAGATCAAGGACCTCCCTAGTTTTGTCAAAGAGGAGATCAAGAACTCCCAGCCTGGGCAGGTTCTTGATGTCTCATTACAGAAAAACATTTCAGAGGTGTCACTAAGAGACTTAGGCTGGATTAGTAGACAGAATTATAAAGTAAGTGAACATTCAAAATAGACTTCAAATTGAGGAGCTGAAGGGAGCACAGATCTGATGGACAGGAGCAGAGCCCACAGTGGAAAGAACCAGCAAATTAGATGATAGGACAATGGACACTGTTATGTCTGGAGTTCAGAAAGATAAAGGACTGCAGAAAAAGAGGAAAGATTCATGGGTACGTGAAACACAATGAATAGGAATAACATGACTTTGTGGGAGAACTGAAAAAGAGAGAAAGGGGACAGAGAAATTTGAAAGAACAGTGGCATATAACTTTCTTTATTTGAAGAATGAGAATATACAGAAAGTCAACAACAATAAGAATCCACTCAAAGAGAGCCTCACCAGACATAATCACTCCAGAGAAGACCAAACCCAAAGAGTGAAATCTGCAAGCAGCAAGAGTGAGATGAATTCTCACACATAAGCAAGATTCAGTGAAAACTGCTAGGAGGTTTCACACGATAAATTTTGGTATCACCAACTGACAAACTTTGGTGAGAATGATAAAAATCTGAGCCCTGGTGTAGGGAACAGGGGAAGGGGAACCTCTGCAGTAAGAACCTCTGCAGTAAGTCCTGGTCTCCTGTGAGCCACTGCAGCACACAGCTACTTACAGGAAAGGTAGAAAAATGAGACTGAGAAGAAGCTGAACTTTGGGTCTGGTCAGTGCTGCTCTAGGCAGCAAAGACAAAAGCCCCCAGTTTAGCGCACCTTTTATTCAGTACTCAGTACATCAGGAGAAACAAATGTTACAAATGACTTGCAGAGAGTTCAGTACATCCGCGCAAACAAGATGATAACAGTCCAAGAACAGATATTTGTTCCTCCCAGGATGTTTTCAGCTCCCAGGATGTTTCTTGTCCTGGAGAATCACAGACAGCATCACCAGATCATTGGGTCTCAGTTGTGACTGGAGGCCAAAATGGAATTATGGCTTGGAATTCCATGGCTGAGCTGTAGGCAAGAGAACTAGGCTAACCAAATGATTTTACCCTAAAATTATGTAGCATTGCTCCCAACACCCTGGGACTCTAGATGGATATGTAGAGGGCTACAGCTGCTACAAAACACAGCATGAATAAATACAAATAGAAAAAACATGATGAAGAAATTGTTTTCCACGTATGTACTCAAAGACTTGAGAACAGAATCCTGCAGAGGTATTTGTGCACCTAAGTGCATGTGAGCACTATTCACAATACCCAAAATATCAAAGCATCCAGGGGTGCATTTGCAGGTGAATGTATATGTAAAATGTAGAAATCACATAGAATGCAAACTTACTCTACCTTCAAAACCATAAGAAATGTTGACCACAGCATGGATTGATCTCAACCACATTGTATCAGTCAGGTGTCCCCAAACCATTGAATCTTGGTCTCACTAAAGGAGGTGAGTTGAGGCTGCCCAAGTAAAGCTCCACTATTCCCATTTACTCTCCTTCTCTCCCATCACCACTTTAGCTCTGCATTCTGTAGGGTCAGAGAGAACATTAGATTCTCATAGGAGCATGAACCATATGCACATGTGAGAAATTTAAGTTGCACACTCTTTATAAGATGTAAATCCTGATGGTCTGAAGTGGAGCTGAGGCCAAGATGGTAGCACTAAGGAATAGCTTCAAACACAGATGAACTTTAGCAGAGAGGTTTGACTGCACAGAGACCATGATAAACTGATTGCTTCCAGCATCAAATCAAAAGTCTACCTGTTGCAGCTCCTGGCAAGCTTTATAGCAGCAAGTTAGTTGATGTCCTTCAATTGTACAGCTGCATCTGGTGGTAGGCCTTAAGGTGAATCCAACATAAGTTTAACCTGTGGATGGCTGACCCATTTTTATTTACCATGTCCATCTGTAACTCTTTCCTGCACTGTGTGCTTGTATCAGTCAGTTTTGATAAGCCCACAAGCTAACCCTAGCTAAAATAATTTCAAAAAATGAAATTGAAGAGCTTCTTTGAAAATGGTGAACAACTGAAATATTTGACATTAAAAGTCTCTCAGACTGCTGAGGAAAGGAAAGCTGCATTCAAAAAAAATATATGAGTCTTCCTTAAGCTCTGGATTCATTTGGAAAGGAGATTCACATTCTCCATGCCCACTTTGTATAATTTGTCTTCATTAGCTGTCACCCATTTGTAAAAGAGGTGAGAGAATCCACTTTGTCTATGCTAGAAGTGGATCAGCTAAACTGCTTGAGACCTCAAATGACAGTGGTGTTTAAAGTGCTGGAAATCTCTTCAAATATCCCTATGTTCCAAATTACAGTTGATGCAGAATACACTGAGGTTGCCACAAAAGCATTGAACAGCCTGCTTCTATTTTCAGTGTTCTGTGTTTGTGAAGAAAGTTTTCTGCAATGACAGAAAACAAAATAAAAAATGTTTTGGAGGAGAATGGACATCAGCAAAACTCTTCAGCTATCCCTCTGTCCCATCAATCCCATGGGGCAATCTATTGACAGGAAAACAAGCTCAGAGCCCCATTGATTCTGCATTATGGTGAGCTGCATAATTAGTTAATTATATAATACAAGGAAATGATCACAAATATAAATTGCACAATAAATATGTGTGCTTGAATCATCCTAAAACTATCCCCACCCACTTTCTGTGGAAAAATCATCTTCCATGAAATTGGTCCTTGAACCAAAAATGGTTGTAAACCACTGAAATAAGTGAACTAAGCCAATCACAGTATTGCAAACAACATAGTATTATATTTCTCTGAGATATTCAAAGAAGCCAAAAGTGCAGAGAGAGGTAGTAAAATGGAGACTCCCAGAGTCAGGGAGGAGACAGGTTTGATTCCCAGGTCTGATCTGAGTCTTGTCAGAAGAAAGGTGATAGTGGGCTTGACTGTTACCAAAATTGGGGCATAGATGAACATCTAGAATAGCTCTATTTAATAGCCTCTTCACATCTGAGAATTGCAGAGCAGTATGTAGCCACTTGAGCTCTCTCAAGCTCTACCCTCTCCAACTGAGCCCCAAATCCCTCACCTATGTCAACTCACAGGTAACAGGAGGCAGTGCCCTAAATGGAATGGGCCAAACAGCCCATTTAACACCATTAGAGAACATAACAGTCAGTGAGTTATGGAAACATTGAAAGGATAAAAGGGGAAGACGAAAAATGGGAGAATTGAGAAGAAAGAAAAAAATATGACTGATTGATATTTTCAAATGAACAGATTACCAGTTTATTGGATTCATCTCTATTTGAAAAAATTTTGGGGGTGGGGGGAGTACCAGGAATTGAACTCAGGGCCTCATGGTTCCAAGGCAGGTGCCGTGCCTTGGCACATATGCGTGTATCCTGGCCCTATGTAAAAACTTTTGACATGTCTTTACGTACTTCTTTACTTACTATAAAGTGAAGGGGTAGGAAACTGTTACACAGTTATACAAAAATTTTCCTAACAGTTAAAAGGCATATTTCAACACAGGGAAAAGTTTGAGGATGCTGCTGTAAAGTTATCGAAAATGAAAGTCATGCATATCATCAAAATCTGTCCCATTCCTTTGAGTTACATATAAAGCAGATGCCACGGAAAGAGCAAACATGAGCTTTCACAATGCTTTTGTGTTGCTCAGCTTCTCAGAGTTTCCATGGCTAGAGAGTCCCCTCTTACAGTGGTCCTGGTCACCTACATCCTCACCCTGGTGGGGAACAGCTCCATCATCCTCCTCTCACTGGTGGACCCCAGACTCCAGATACCCATGTATTATTCCTGGACAACCCCTCTCTGTTTGACCTCAGTCTCACCTGCACCATTGTGCCCCAGCTGCTGGCCAACGTGTCAGGACCAGACAAGACCATTACGTAGATGCATCACACAGGTCTTTGTTTTCTGCTAGATAATAGCCAGTGAATGTGCTCTGCTGGCCATGATGGCCATTTATTGTTATGGGGCCATCTGCCAAGCCCTCCAGTACACTCTCATCATGTGTGCCTGGATGTGTGTGCAGATGGAAGCAGGTTGCTGGTCCAGCTGGCTCATGAACTCTCTGCTTCAAACCACACTCACCCTCAGGCTCCCTCTATGTGGACACCTCACCCTGAACCACTTCTGTGAAGTTCCTGTGCTCATCAAACTGGCCTGTGGGGACACCTCTGCTAATCAGCTGGCCCTCACTTCAATGACCATCCCATTTGGAGTGATGTCTTCCCTGCTGGTAGTCATCTCCTACATCTTCATTGCAAGGGCTATACTGAAGCTATCTTCAGCTGAAGGCAGGCACAAGGCACTCAGCACCTGCAGTTCCCATCTCCTGGTGCTCACCATGTACTTTGGGCTAGGCATATTCTTTTACCTCAAGCCTTCAGCCAAGAGTACCCAGGACAAGTTCAAATCCTTCTTCTACTGTGTTGTCACACCTCTGCTCTACCCACTCATCTACACCCTGAGAAACAAGGACGTGAAGACAGCATGGACAAGGATTCTGCAAATTCAGGGCAAGGTGATGTCTTTAAAAGCACAATCTCTGCCTGTCTACTGAGTGACCATAGGCACACATCCACGCATACTGCCAAATCACATCTGCTTTCCCGAAACTGTGTCTATGAATTCCAAGAAAGTGCTCCCAACTCTGTTCTTCAGTCATCTCAATGTTTTGAAAAGCTCTTTGGACTCATAAGGTCTACCACTGTAACTCTCATTGTCAGCCTGCCCCTTATTAAGGCCTCCATATCTGGTCTGCAGACAGAGGAGTAAGCAGCATGATTTTTATGTCTTTGAGCTGGTGGGAAATATCCTTTTTATTCTTTCTTGCTTTCTCATTTGTTTCTTTCCCCCTTTGTATCTTTCTTCTTGTTGTTTCTGTCTGTCTATCCTATTTTAACATGTGTTACTACATATTAATTTTACATTATAGTGGCTCTCCTTTTAACATTTCTCTGTATGCATGTAATGTGGGTTGGTCACACCCCTCCCCTCTTTTCCCCTTCCTAACTGTGCTAAGTCTTCTCCTGAGCACCTCTGCCTTCCCTAACAGTCCATTTTCTCTTATCATGCTATCTTCTTTCCCCAACATTCTATATATGACAATAAATGTGCTATTTGTCTCTTCATGTTCTGCTTGTTTTGCTGTACATGATGATCTTGAATTCCATCAATTACCCTGAAAATGACATGACTTTATTTTCATTTATAATAGAATAATATTCCATTGTTTACTATTTATTATTTATCCATGCATTCACTGATGATCATCTAGGATGATTCCATAACTTTGCTATCATAAATGGTGCTATGGTAAAAATTAATATGAAAGTATCTCTTGTATGCTGACTTTAGCTAGTTTGGGCAATATAACACAGAAGGATAAATCTGGATAATGAGGAAGTTCCACTTTTAGTTTTATTTTCATGTTTTTAAGGAACTTCCATTCTGATTTCACAGTGACTGTAATAATTTACACTCCCACCAACAATGTATGAGGGTTCCATTTGAAATTCATCCTCACCAGCATTTCTTACATTTTATTTTTTGATAATAGCCATTTTGACTGGGATGAAAATGAATTTCAGTGTAGTTTAGATTTGCATTTGCCAAATGGCTCCTTACACTGACCAGTTTTTCCTATAATTATTGACTATCTATACTTCTTTTGAAAACTACCTGTAAAGATCTTTAGCCCACTTATTTGTTGAGATACTTGTTCTTTGACGTTAAGTATTCTGTGTTCTTTACATATTCTGGACACTAATCATCAGTCAGGTGGATAGCTGACTAAGATTCTCCCATTCTGCAGATTGTCACTTCACTCTGTTTATTGCATCCTTTTTGTGCAGAAGCTTTTGAATTTCATGAAATATAATTTGTCAATTCTTTCTTGTATTTTCTGAGCTATTGCATTGTGTTCAGGAAATCAGTGTCTATACCAATATCTTGAAGTGTTTCCACTGAGTTTTTCTCCATTGCTTTCAGAGTTCCAGGTCTTTCAGTAAGGTCTTTGGTCCACTTTTGAATTGATGTTTTCACAGGTGAGACATAGGGATCTACTTTTAGTCTTCTACAAGTTGTTTCCAGTTTCTCAGTCAGTATTATTTGTTGAAAGAGGCTCTTTTCTTCAATGTGTGTTTTAGCTACTTTTTGAAGAACTGATGGCTGTAGATGATGGGCTTATTCCTACTTCATTTATTTTTATACATTGGGTAATGCCACTCCATTTGAGGGAGGGAACAGGAAGGAGATTTTTAAAACAAATGAGGATGTGTTATGTACATGTACCAAGTCCCCACAAAGAATGTCATTATTATGTACTGCAAACATGTACTAAAAATTACAATTAAAAAATAAACCAAAAAATCAATTCTCTATAACTTATTTTGAAATCAGGTGTTGTGGTACTTCAAGCATTGTTCCTCTTGCTCAAGGCTGCTTTGCTCTTCTGGGTCTTCCATATCAATTTTTTCATTTGAATTTTAACATGTGTTTCTCATTCTGTGAAGAATGTCACTGATGTCTTCATAATCACATTTGATAGTGTGGCCATTTTAATTAGGCTATTAATCCTGGTTGAGGATCTCAGCAGAAAGCCTGTTAAAGTTCCAAGAGGCCTTAAGCTGAAAATAGAGTAGAAAGATGTCTAATGAGACAAAGGAGGCCACAGAGACAGAAACAGAACTTAGATACAGAACAGAAAACAGAAGGGCTGCCAGCGTCATTCAGATAGGGAGGATCACACAGTTAAGGTTGGCAAGGAGGGGCCCTGAGCAGTGGTGGCAGGTAATGAAGAAAAGCTTCAATCAGCTGCTTATCCATGAGGAAGATCTACGCTGATGGTCACTGTTGTCCCTCCTATTCATGGGCACCTTTCAAAAGGTGACATCCCTTTGTTGTTGCCAAAATGTTGCAACCCTCAGTAGATGGTTCTTTTTCTCAAATGCAATCAGGAATTGGCAAATTCCAGCTCTGGTAGCAGTTTTGAGGCCACCAAATGATGCCAGGTAAGGCTGGATGCCAACAGTTGTCATGGCCACTGATGCCAAACCTATCTGGAGCAGCTTGCTCCAGATGCCTTAGGTCAAGTGCTCAGTACTAGGCTCTACTGCTGCTCTTTGTTTGAGACAATTGCTCCATCGACAATGCTCAGTATAAGAATCCTAAGGACATTTACAGCATATCTTATTTGAAAAATAAATCACAAGTAGTGTGGAAAGACCACCACAGCAAGTCTTCATTTTAACAGTGCCTGTGGTGCAGCACACAGGGCCAGCATACTGAAGGGAGCCTCAGAGACTAACCAGAGAAGTGTGTGGGGAGAGTACAGGCCTGTGATTTGTTTGAATTTTGGTCAGCTGATTGTTCTACACACAGGTGTGAGATTGGTCCAGTGTGTGCAGGGTTCCAGGACCAGCAGTGTGGTGAGGGTAAGGCCAGGTGTGCTGGTAGACTGATAGCCATTGCATCTCTGGGACAGGAGGTTAGGGCTGAAACCAGGGAAGCTTCAGAAGGTAAGCTGTGTTCATCCTGAGTACTTGAGGTCCAGGAGGTTGGATATGTTAACAGTGGGCTCAGATCACTCCCTCCCTGATCCTGGCCACATTGGGGTGCCCTCTTCTTCAGAGAGTTAGCAGTGCTTCTGGAGTTCCAGGACCAGGTCAGAGGCACCAAAGCTCACAATCTAGCTGCATGCTTCTCATTCAGGCAGGCGTGGAGGAGTGTGGATGCTGAACAATCAGGAGATAGCAAGGCAAATTATCTCAGTCCACTAGGGGTGGGGAGAATAAAAGCAAGGGGAAGGGGCCAGGCAGCCACCAGGCAAGCCATGCACTCAGGCAAGCATGGGAAAATCAGGAAAGTCAGATGCTTGGCTGTTATCTCATGTATACCTGGACCCCAGCAAATATCCAAGCCACACCATCACCCAGGTTGCAGACAAGTATGATCAGGAGCAGTCAGACCTGTGAGTCCTGGGCTGGGGGAACATGGGACTGAGCAACTTGCTGTCCCCTTCTTGGTGCTCTCAGATGTGACTCCCTCTGAGCACCTCACAAGATGTGTCTGGCTCTTTGTCACACAAAGGACCACTGTTCAGAAATGGCATCTGTCAGAGACATGATCTTGGGCCTGCCAGCCTCTAGAACTAGGGAGAAACAAATGTGTGTGGTTAATGCCACCTACAATGTGGCATTTGTTATGGCAGCACACTGTGGCAGATACTCCTGGCCAGGCTTAGAGCAGGCTGCAATATGGAGTAGGCATTTTCCCTCATAATTGGCTACAATGTATTCAGAGCAGGACTGAAGACTACATGAATAACAGAAGCATGGCATATGGCCTGTGGGGTAGCATAGCTCCTCTGCCACCATCTATGATGGAGACCTAATTCCTGGTCTGTGAAGTTTCAGGTCTCCTAAGTGAGGTAACTGTGGCTGAGGACTCTATTGCTCCAAACAATATTCCATTCCTAGAGCTGCCTCTCCTTTAGCTGTTTTACTAATTTACCAGATAACCACAACTGTCTGCTCTGCTCCTTATCTCCCTTTTACAAGCCTGCCTGTGTCAGCTGATATCACCAAATGTCACAGGTATCCCTCTACCCTATTTTACTCATGCTTGTATAATCAATAAATACCAGCTGTCCTGGTTGCTTAGGGTCCTAGCTACAAGTTCCCTGTTTTGCAGTGAATCTTTGTGTTTCATTTTCACCTTGCATTGTAACACATTGCAGAAGATCAGGGCTCAAGGGCAGGGACCTCAAACGTCCTCTGTGTAAGCAACTCTTCATATAGACCACAGGTTCCTCTCCTCATATTTGAACCTGCAGCCTGGCTATATGGAAATGCAAATAAGGCATTCCCAGGGCTCCCTGTGAACTGATACTGCCTGCAGACACAGACAAGATGTGCTGTCTAACAAGGACCTCTTATCCAAGGCACCACACAGAGTCTTGAAGTAAGACATGGACAGCTGAGCAGCACATGAGAGGATCCACTGCAGCCTCATATATATTGCCCAATGTTAAATACGCTAAACACAGAAAGAGAAACCACACCTCTTCTCTATTCTATGTGGAATCCAAAATCATTGCACTCATACAAGCAGATGACAGTTGTAGTTGCCAGAAGGTGGAACTTGGTGGAATAAGGAAAAGAAAATTAGAAGACTAAAAGGCTCACTTAGATAGAAGAGATAACTTGGATCTTTGCAAGTATTTATTGCATGTTTCATGGTCTTTTTCACACCTGGAGCTGAAGTTTTGATGTATTAACTTTTTGTGGGACTCTTTGCAAATAATTTTATTAGTATATACAGAACTCATTTTCAAATTAACAAGGTTAATGAGACTTCTCTTTTGGATATTCATCTGTATTTTTTAACTAAACTGTAAAAATGCATTCCTTCAATACCTTTGTACATTATTTAATCTAATCATGAAATAGATATTAACATGTAGAGATAAGGAGAGGGATGATAAGCATTGCAAACTGCTAGACATGGAAGGGTGAGAGGGAGGCACTTGAACCTCAGTCTGTTCACTTTGCAAGGAATTGATTGATCCAGCCTTCAGCATCTCCCACCTGAGACCTCTTTGCTCTTTCAAGGAGCTGTGCCATAAAAGATGCTTTAAAAAACACCCCCATGTGCGATGTGTATTTTATCCCTGAGAGTAAATCTTCCTAGCCAAATGTAGGATGGGTGAAAGGAATTAGTCTTCATTGTATTGTGGAGGATTTTGGAAGGAGGGAAGATGGGAAAGAGAACTGGCAATTGATCTGTGGGCTCTCATGCAGGTCCATTATGAAGGCCACAGGTAGATGCTGAAAGATGACTTCAACAGTATACATCAGAACCACAACACAAACATAGTGATATATACACATTAAAGCAAATCTGCACTCCCATGTTTATGCAACACTATGCACAAGACCCAAGCTAGGGAACCAAAACAAAAGGTGTATATCCATGAATGGATGGATGAACAAATACACAGCATATACTTAGTCACAGGAGAGTCAATGTTCTGTCATTTCTGGCATTTTAATGATAAAGGATGAACCTAGAGACCCTAGAGATAAAGGGTATAACTCACAAAGAGAAAAAGAAATACAACACACAGAGCTTAATGCATATATGGGTTCTCCAAATGCTGAGCTCCTAGGACTGGTGAGAAAATCAGTAGACAGCAGAAACTGGGATGTGAGAGAGGTTGGGGATGAGGACAGATTACTAAACAGGAGCTGAATCACAGCAGAGAGAAGGTGGGAGCATAGCTGCAGTGATAACTCCAGGATTCACAGTGAGTGGTTACAGTTAAGAGTGCTGTATTGTGCTGATAGAAATACTTACAAGGGAAATTTCTGAATGCTCTCAACCAAAGAAGTGATCAATTTTAAGGTGATTGATAAGGTAAGTGTGGTTGTGATTAACAAACAAGGTAAAAATGTGTGAAACAGCACACTGCATCCTACAAAAATGAACAATTATATTAATACAAGTACAAAGAGAAGAAAAGGAAAATTGAAATAAAAGGTGTGGTCTTTATAATATTTAAAAATGTGAGGCAAACTATTTTGTCCACCAGTGGTTTTTAAGTCTAAACAAAATTGTTCTTATTTACAGTATGGAATATACAATAGGAAAAACAAGTCTATATTTATATATGTTTATGTTTTTATTCTTTCGCCAGACTTGGAATTTAACCTACGATGCTCTATCATTGAGCTATATGCCCAGTCCCCTAATTTTATTTTTTATGTCATCTTCTCACTGAGTTTCTCAGGCTGGTCTTGAATTTTTAGTTCTCCTGACTCAGTCTCCTGAATATCTGGTATTATGCAGGTGTGCCACAATGCATGGCACATATTTGCACTTTTAATACTTCTGGAAGCAAGCTTACATGATAGTGTTACTTTCAAGAGGCTCTAATATTTAAGGAAATAGAGCATTTGTGAGCTCTAAAAGAAACAGACATTGATGGAGCCCACATCAGTGACAGTGGCAAATCCAATCAACTGTTGAAAACAGAGAAAGTGAAGGATTTTGACTCAGATGCAGATGATAGCTCTCTTTACCAGTTCCTCTCCCCCCTTTCTCCCCCTTAACCACCTCCTTGAGACCTCTACTCTTGATCCCATTCCTCCTTCCCCATGGGTGTCACAGCTGTTACACTATGTTCCCTGGGGACACACACACCACTCTATGTGACACTGCAGTCTCAGCTTCTCTACACCCAACCAGCTGGACTTGGCCCACAGAATGCTGGGCAGGTGATGGGGACCTGTGGACACAGAGACAGAATGGCCTTTGGCTCACACCTGTGTTACACTTCATCCACAGGATGCTGGTGGAGATTTTGTAGACCTTGACAGAGCCCCAACATGGATACCTTGTGACAAGTCTCCCTCCCTGGGAGGCATGACCAACTTGTCACCAGTCCCCATGTTGTGGAGGTAACTATCAACAACGTGTTCTAAATGAATCCAGGCAGGGTTATCTTCTCTAGCTCACCCTGTTGGGTGGAGATGATGGCAACAAAGGAATCCAGAACTAAGTGAATGTTTTGCAATATGGTAAAATACATTTCAAGAAACTGGTATTGCAAAACATGATATTTAATAAAGATGCCATAAATTTACCTACAGGACTACAAAGTAAATATCTATACAGCAAAAGAGTGTCTCGATCGTTTGATGAAGTGATTTGTTCACACTTAAAATACATTTCTTCAAAAGTAATCAGCTGTGAAATTTATCTACATTCATATATATAATTCTGAATACTCTGGAACTCATCCATTCTCAGAAGTGAAGAAAGATTGAGCCTGTTTAGCACTTGCATGGAAATCCATAAAAGATTTCAACAGAATTCCCTTGTGGTGGCATCAGGTTGCTCCTGAACACAGTCTTTTGATATGGAGCCATGAGAACCATGTGGCCAAGTACCACATTTCAATCCTGTAAAGCAATTTTATTGTTTCATGGTCTGGCATTAAGCTCACTCAGACAGACTCCTGAGAGCAAGAAGATTCCCAAGATAATAAATGAGAAGAAGCACAAATCCCTCTGAACTACTCCTTTCTACAATCTCAGCCCTGGAGCTAATTATGTACTGGAGCTAATTATGTACTGGAGCTGGCCAGGTCTCAGAGCATCCAGCCAGGAATCTCAGGAGGCCTCCAGTCAACAAATCCGCTCTCCTGGGTGGATTCAGGGGACTGAGCCTCTCTGTGGATGGCACCCAAGATCCTGGAAGGAAGCTGCATACCTGTTCCAGGACCCAACTGCTGGCTCCTCACTCTCTATACCTTTGCCTCTTCAATGTCAAAGTAAATGAGGAGAGAGCCAGTTATTCATGAGCATGTGTGCGGAGCCTCCTTTCTCCTCAAGTTATGAGGGACATACCCTCACTTTGCCAATGAGGATGGGTCAATCCAGGGTTTGGGAGGAAAAAACCTGGGAATTGAAATGAGCAGCATGAGGAGATAATTTTTTAAACTTGATGACCTCCATCCCCCTATCATCATAGTAGCTTACAAATGGGAAGAAGATTAACACTGGGAAGTTGTGTATAAACTGCTGGCAAAGGAAAAGATGACAGCAAAACAATCCCAAGCTGTTAAAAGGTGAACAAAACCATCCCAGTACATACTGAACCTCCAGAAAGGAACAAGTATTAAATCGGTTGTTAGATGAAAAGCAACAGAATAAAATTAATAAATAAAACCTCTGTTATTACCTATGATATTAGAAATGATTGGCTTAGGATAAAATAAAATTTCTATCAAGTCTAGAGCACTGGACAGAATTTAGGACAAGTCATAAGTAGTTTGTGTGAATAGTGAAAGAAACATCATTTGCAGGTGCATTTTGTTGAGTGTGAGGTTTGAACACATAGAGGTGGTCAAGCAGCATTTCCATGGGGCAACAGTGGGAAGAGGAACTTGAAATCTGTGGGAGGGCTTGAGGAACCCTAGAAACTATTTATTTATTTTTTTATCCAAGTATTTAATAGTTGCTAAAAAGGAACACATGTTCAGAAAAGGCAAACTTTAAGGTCATACCATAGTGAAGCTTAGTGAAGCTGGCAAATCTGTAAGACCATTGCACATGTGTAATGTGTGTGGAATAAGTACACAGTACCACATAAATAGAAAAAATTTCACTAATAATAAATGGGAAAACAATTTTTGTTTACTTTTATTTATTTGTGCTGGGAAATGCACCTGGAGTCTTAAATGTGCTGGAGAAATGCTCTAACACTGAACTATATCCTCAATCCTAACTGAATCTTAAAAAAAACCTTAAACTCATGTCCAACACACAGAGTGCTCACAAGCAGTAGGTGATGTGACAGAGGGATTGAGGTGGTGTCATAATTCATAGTCATATGTAGAAACAGAGAATGGAGTTCATGGTATGATTCTCAGAGGACCTGGCTCTTCTGCAAGGGTTCCAGGTGATGTGTCCTCCTGCAAATCAGCTGAGACAAAGGAGAAGTTCTGTGCAGGGATCCAGGCCTGCAGTGGGAGCAGGCAGAGGAGAGGATGAGATCTGAGAAAGAGAAAACATGGGAAGACAAAGGGACCACATCGGGGCCTGAGTGTAAAGTGGGGATTTACAAGGTCCCTCTGGGCTTTAAATGAGGGTTGTGATTCCTGGAGATCACTTGAGCAGGTGAGCATGAGATCTGGATTGGAGTCAGTGCCTTTGGAAACAGTACTGTCCCAGGGATAACAAGTCTGAAATTATGGCAATGAGGGAAGCCTGTGAAGTGTTTTTCATTCCTGAGTTTCCTGAAGAATAGTTTTGTACTATTCCCAAATGTTCATGGCTGAACTAAACCAAATTTTTTCAAATATGTCTTGCCATGGAGAAAATTATTTTCAAAAACAACATTTTTTTTTGTGCTTGGCTAATTTCACTGAACATAGCTGCCCCAGGTTTATATATATTTGTCTTAAATGACAGGATTATGTCTGTTTCTATGGCTGAATAATATATAGCATGTACACACCACAGTTTCTTTAGTCATTCTTTTATAGATTGACACATAGATCAATTCACTACCCTTTGTATTTTGAATTGTGATACAATGGAATGCAGATAATTCACTATGCTGCTTTCAGTTTCTTGGTTACATACTCAGAAGTGGGAGTGACTCATCCTGTGGTAGGTAGTTAGAGTTTAATTCATGTTGTTTTCTACAGTGGCTGCATTAATGTGCAGCCCACCAACGCATGCCTGGTTACCCTCCCCATGCCCCTGCCCACATTTGTTCTTTGTCTTTTCTATACCAGCCGTTCTAACACTGGTGAGCTGAGAGACAACTACACATGGTCTCACTCAAATTTGGAATTTAAAAGCATTGATCTGATTGAAATAAAAAGTAAAGTAGTAGAGACCAGAAGCGAGCAGTGATACAGGAATGGAGTTGAGAGATGGTGGCCAAAGCTAAATTTAGCCACTCAATAAGGTGCATATACTTCAGAACATCATGCTTTATTTGTGTACAAATGTCAGTTTAAGTATAGCATATATATTTGAAAATATATATGATGGACTTGCATAATTGACATGCCATAAAATTTTTATGCAATTTCTTATGGAAAATATGTTGGAGCATACTTACATCTCCTTCCAGTGTGAGCCCAAGTAAAGAACATGATGTTCATGTACCAACAACTCTGAAACATGTCCAGGATCTCAAAGGAGGAGCTGGATGGCTGTCTTCAGTCTCTACCTCAAAGCCATCTGTGCACCCATTGCATTCATTGAAAATCCCATCATCAAAGGCTGTCTAAGCAAACAAACACAAACAAATATACAGGCCAAGCAAGACTTGACAGTAATGAACAGCTTCTTTGGATTTTAATAGTCAGGAAAGTATCTCTATTTTTAAAAAGGCAATGCATAGCTTTTCTCATAAGTTCCCTTTTACTCTATTTAAGTGTGAGATCAAAGAACACTTTCACAATTTTTTCATGAGTCAAATTCTAGAACCAAGTGCCCTTTCTTCTAAGGGGAGATTGGGTGTGAAGCAGAATCCTCCTTCAGTTTGCTCTTTGACACAGCACAGCCTGGAGGCACTGTCTTAGCTGCTCTGCCTCACTGCAGGTTGGCCAAGTCCTTAGGGAGGGAGTGAGGAGAAAACAGGCCCTGCCCTCAGGGGACTCTACCTCTGTCCTGTTGATACTCTATTGTCTCTGTTGCATGGCCCAGACTCTGTGTTCCACCATCCTCTCCATTCACTACACAAGTGGTATTCTTCACCCCCACTGATCAAGTGCAAATTGTGTCGGTTTTTTTCTTAAATTCTTTTATTGGTACATTTTAGGTAAACAATACATTTACATTTATCTTTGGGTGCTTGTACTCTTAAGTGAAATAAATAAGACACACGTATAAATACTGAATAGTTTCTCTAGTGTGAGAAACAGAGTGTCAATAAGGATTAAAAGGATTAATAACTAATAAATGTGTGTCCGTTTTGACAACCCTTGATCTATATATGAGGTGAGAGAGGCTCAGCTGGAAGCTCACTAAGGGATGCAGGCTCCTTAACTTTGAGCTGTAAGAAGCAGCCAGCATTTTTCTTTTTTGGTACCATGGATAGAACTCTGGTCCTTGTGCTTCCAAGGCAAGTGGTGGAACCACTGAGCTAAATCCCTGGCCCAAGCAGCCAGCATTTGAGCCATCAAAACACAGCTGCTCTGCAGCTGAATTGATTCTTGTGTGCTATTGTGGGTTACCATGGTTGTTGTTTTTTTCTTGTTTATCATTTATGAGGAATATCAATTTTAGAATGAGCAAGTCACCAGTTTCTGCATGTCCTCTGTTCCAGACAAGCTGTTAATCTGTTGCATCTTCTCCAAATCCTGACAGAGAATATGACTGGTTGCATTTTAGTGCCTGAGGGAGAGGATCGAGGTATAGATGTACCCTGTTTAAATTCCCATTGGACACTGTATCAGGGCAGTGAGGACTCAAGTAGAATTACTCCAGATGTCACATGCTGCCCATCACCTACCCTTGACTCCCAGCCATAAACATAGCAGTCACAATCAGTATCCAAACCTCATTCTCAAATAAGGCTGTTTTTCGTGTTTGCTTTGAACTAAGCTCCTCTTGATAGTATTGACCACATTCTCACAAGCAATCTACTCAGTACTGGCCACTAGTATCTCTTTAAGTTATCATGACAGTTAGTGACTATTTTATCCCAAGATCTACTCTCTCTTCCTGAAATTCAGGCACTATTTGCCCCTCACATATGGTGGGACTTTTTCTGACTCTCCAGAATTCTTGATGACTACACACATCTGTAGGTTGAGTCAAACATTCGTTCTGAAATATCCATCAATTTGGGCCGAGGATTTAGCTTAGTGGTTCCATCGCCTGCCTTGCAAGCACAAGGACCCGAGTTTGATCCCTGGTACCGAAAAAAAAAAAAAAAAAGAAATATCCATCAATTAGAAAACTGCTCATTACATTTTTTAAAACTTCAACTCATATTTTTGTCAGTTTTAAAGTAATTTTGTTTCCAATCTCATGGTATCAGTTTTTGAAAGTTGTTTATGCATATCCTTCCCATTCATGAGATTAAATATATTCTTTAAATTGTGGCATATATGAAAATATTTGCCAGGTATGTAATCTTGTTTTATAATGCAAATTTTTGTAAGGAAGAGAAATTAAACATTATAAAGACCTTTTAGTCTCCTTGGGCTCTGTAAAAAAAGTGATGGGAGATCTATAGTGCAAAAAGGTACAGAAAATCATAGTAAACTTCATGCCCAATAGAATGGTGAATATCAAAGACAAACAACAGGGAACAGCAGAGCTGTCCAGCATATGGATGGATGGAGCCCTGATGCACTGGTGGAGGAAGGAGAACAGCACAGCATCTGGGCAGAGGAGCACAGCTGTTCTCCACAGAATTGACCTAGGGTCACCTCAGGATGCAAAGGTCACTTCTGAGTCTACACTCAAAGAAGTGGAAAGCAGGGTCTAAAGAGGTATTGGACACCAGTGCATAGAGCAGCATTAATCAAAATAGCAAAAACATGAAAACAATATGTGCCTCAACTGGGAGATGAGTGTATAAATGCACTTTTACAGTTGTACAAAATGAGAAACAAAAGGTCAGAATCTTAAATATACTTCTAGTTACAGATGAAATTTTAGGACATGATGTGAGAGAAATAAGATAATGACATAAAGACTACTTAATGCTAATTTGGTGTGATGAAAATTATTTAAAAAGAGAGGAGAATGGAGATTTCCATTGTGGGGAATAGTGAAGAGATTTGTAACAGGACAGATTAAGCTTGGAAGATGAAAAGATTCAGAAGATGAATGGTTGTAAAACATCAGTGTACTTCATTACTGAACTACATTTTTCAATGCTTGTGAGCTAATAAAGTTTATGTTTTGTGAATGTTAGCATAAGAAAATTTTGGAAAAACAAAAAAGAAGGCATTGCCTAGAATAAACTCCATTGATGTCCTCTTTGTGGCAGAAAAAGTTCCTAAGGTATGTACTGCAAATGAATCTACCATTAGGAATTGGAAATATACATTAATAAGAATGAGAAAAAGAAATGAAAAAGTCCTATTTATCCTCAAAAATATATCCTTTTTCTTCTAGCTATGTATAGTAGACCCTCAAATTATGACTGACATGACATACAAACAACTTGGGTTATTTAGGTTAATGGAAGATTCATCTGCCTCTTATCTATAGCATGTACCCTGGCAAACATCCAGATCTCAAATGTACTGACTTAGTTACAACCAGCCATTGGGAACTCATCTAGTTCATAAGTCAAGGGTCCACTCTATTAAAGACACATGCCATGGAAAGGGGAAACATGAGCTTTCCCAACACTTTTGTCCTGCTGGGCTTCTCTACCTCCTCACCCTGGTGGGGAATAGCTACATCCTCCTCCTCTCCCTGCTGGACTGCAGACTCCAGATGCCCATGTACTTCTTCCTGGACAAGCTCTCTCTGCTGGGCCTCTGTATCACCTGCACCATTGTGCCTCAGCTGCTGGCCAACCTGTAGGGACCAGACAAGGCCACTGCTACCTGGGGATGCATCACACAGGTCTAGATTTTCAGTGGACAGCTTGCACTGAATGCATCCTGTTGGCCATGATGGTCATTGATCTCTATGTAGCCATCTGCTGGACCCTCCAGTACACTCTCTTCATGCTTCCCAGTTTGTGTGTGCTGATGGCAGCTGCTTCCTGGTCCAGCGGCCTGGCCAATGCTCTGCTTCAAACCACACTCACCTTTCAGCTAGCCTTCTGTGGACAGCAAACCCTGGACAACTTGTTCTGTCAAGTTCCTGTGCTCATCAAGCTGGCCTGTTGCAACACTTCTGCCAATGAGCTGTTCCTCATATTTATTACCATCCCATTAGGGATGGTGATTCCCCTGCTTGTGGTCATCTCTTACACCTTCATTGCTAGGGCTGTACTGAAGTTTCCTTCAGCTGAAGGAAGGCACAAGACACTCAGCCCCGGCAGCTCCCACTTGCTGGTGATCACCATATACTTTGCACCAGGCATATACATGTACCTCCAGCTTTCAGCCCAGAGCACCCAGGACAAGTTCTTGTCCTTCTTCTACTGTGTTATCACCCCAGTGCTCAACCCACTCATCTATAACCTTAGAAACAAGGATGTGAAGACAGCTTGGAAGGGGATTCTGCAATTCCAGCATGGGTTGCAGTCTTTAAAAGCCAGATGATCTCTGCCTGTGTCCTGAGCAACCACAGCCACTCATCCATCGATACTGGTATATCATACCTGCTTTTTAAAAATAGCATCCATGAATTCCAATAAAAAGTTCCCAATTTTCAAGGTCAACCATCTCTGTGCCTGGAAAACCTCTGTGGACTAGAAAGTTCTATCATCATTTGTCTCCAGGAAAGCCTTTGTCCTTTAATAAATCCTTCATATGTCTCTAGAGTAAGAATTGAAAACATGGTCCATACATCTTGGTCTATTGAGGAATATCATGTATATGTATTTTTTTTTTACTTTTCTTAATACATGTTTGCATTACATAATGATTACATTCACTTTAGGCAATCAGCATATGTGCATAACATATTTCAATTCTTTGTTCCCTTGCCACCACCCTCTTTTATTTTTCCAGCATCAGATTCATTTATCTTCTAAAATACTATAAAATTAACTATCATGATACAAATTGAAAACCAAACATTGTATTTTAATCTTTCCTTCTTCCTTTTTTCTTTCCATTTCCTTCTGTCCTTTCCTTTCTTTCTTTCCATCCTTTTAACCTAGTTATTACCTCATATTAATTGTACACAATTGTGGATTTCTTTTTGTCATTTTTCTGCATGCATATAAAGTCTATTTGTCATATGCACCCTCTATTTCCCCTCTTAGCTGCCCTCAGCAATCCTCTGAGTACCCTTCCCTTTCCTAATAGCCCCACTTCTCCTATCATGTCTTCTTCTTACCCCCTAGATTTGATTCATAACAATAAATGTATTTGTCTTCAACCACCTGGCTTGATTTGCTCAGAAAAATGATTTTCAATTCTTCCAATTTTCTTCAAATGACAGAACATTGTTTTTCTTTATCATAGAATGATGTTCCAGTGTCTAAACATATCATTTATTGTACCCACCCATCCACTGATGGGCATCTAGGATGATTTTTAGCTATTAAGAATAATGTCATGATAAACACTGGTGTGCAAGCATCTCTAGTTTATGCATACTTTAATTACTTTACACAATATCATGCAATGGGAAAGTTGGATCATATGGTACTTCTATCTTTAGTTTCATTTTTGTTTTTTAAAGGAAACACCAAACTGATTTCATGGTGGCTGTAATAAGTTACAATCCCACCAACAATGTATAAGGGTTCCACTTGCCCTGCATCCTCACCAGAATTTATTATATTTTGTATTCTTTATGATAGCCTTTTTGACTGGGATAGAAGGAATCCCAACATAGTTTAGATATGCATTTCCAAAGAGACAACAAATGTTGAATTTTTAATATAATTATTGGCCATGTGTACTTCTTCTTTTGAGAAGTGTATATTAAGATATTTGGCCCATTCATTGATTGGAATATTTGCTCTTTTCATGTTAAATTGTTTAGTTCTTTTTATTTCCTGCATATTAAGCATCAGTCAGATAAATAGCTGACCAAGATTGTCTCCTAGTTCATAGATTGTCACTTCACTCTATTATTTCCTTGGCTATGTGTGTAAAAGCCTTTTAATTTCATGAAATCTCATTTGTGAGTTCTTGCTTGTATTTCCTGGGCTGTTGCATCCTGTTTGGGAAATCAGTGTCTGTACAAATATTTTGAAGTGTTTCCACTGTGTTTTCTTCCATTGCTTTCAGTTTCAAGTCTTACATTAAGATCTTTGGTTCATTTTTGAGTTGATGTTTCCACAGAGTGAGACATCAGGATCTAGTGTTAATCTTCCACAAGTTGTGTCCATTTCTTCAGTATCATTTATTGAAAGGGGTTCTTTTGTCCAGTGTAAGTTTTAGCTACTTTGTTGAGGATGAGGTGGCTGTAGATGCATAGGCTTATGCCTAGTTCTTCCATTTTTATCTATTGAACGACACCACTGTGTTTGAGGTAGGGTAGAGAAAGGAGATGAAAAAAGAACTGAGATGTGTTTTGTACATGTACCAACTCTCCAAAAGGAGGATAATGATTGTGTACTGCAAACATCCACTTATAAAAAATAAAAATTTTAGAAACCAAATTCTATAGCATATTTGCAAATCAGGTGTTGTGGTTCATCATGCATTGTTCTTCTTGCTTGGAACCACACTAGCTACTCAGTGTGTTCCATATAATTTCTTTCATATAGAATTTGACATTTTTTCTCAATCTTTGAATGATCTGTGAGTAATCTGTCATTGGTATCTTGATGAATACTATTGCTAGTATGGCCATTGTAACAAGAGTAGATCTCCCAAAACAAGTGCATGGGACGTTAATGCATCATTTAGTACCTTCTTCAATTTTTTCAGTGAGATAAAAATTAAATTGTGGAGCTCTTTTAACTATTGGGTGTGTTTGTTCCTAGATATTTTAGTGTATGTGTGTGTATTGTGAATGTAAATTTTTCCTATTTCTTTTCTAGTGAATTTGTGATTATTATATAGGAAACCTGCTCATTTTGTATATTGATAATGTTTCCTGCTTCCCTGCTGGATTTATCAGTAAAAGACATTTTTAGTGGACTCTAGAATTTTCTAGTTATAAAATCATGTCACCTGGACCAGGAATAATTTGAGTTCATCTTTGCCTGTTTATCTCACTTGTATTTTCCTCCCTTGTGTATTTGTTCATGGTGAAGATTCCCTTACCATATTGAATAAGAGTGATGAGAATGGAGGCCTGGGTCATGCTCAAGAGTTTAGAGGAAATCTATCAATTTCTCCCTCCCATTAAGATGTTGGGTCAGGGCTTGGCAATATAACAATTTTTATGATGACATATGATTCTTCTATAATTATTTTACTCAGTACTTTCATCATGAAGAAATGTGAGATATTATTGAAGAATTTTCTGCATCTGTTTAGAAAATCATGTGTTTTTAAACTTTGATTCTATTTATTGGATTTTGTATACATTTTGATTTCTATATTTTGAGCACACTTTGAATCCTGGGAATGAGAACAACGTGATCATGTTGTATGATTTTTAGTGTGATATTGGGTCCATTTGAAGATATTTTATTGAAAACTTTTGCATCTGTTTAGATAAATTAATGCCTGAGAACCATATGTAATCCATAATACCTTGAAATCACAATGGCATTTTTGATACTTCTGGAAACAAGCTTATATTCTTTTTTGGAACACAATGATATAATTTTCAAAGATTCACAATATTTTAAAGATATAGAGGAGTTGTGGTGGTATATAAAGTAAATACTAAACCCAAATAAGTCCACCAAAACAATGGACAAGTCAAGCAACTATTGAAACAATAAAAGTAAATTATTTTTTTCAAGAATTCTGACTCTGGTGGAGATAACCTTTCATGGACAGCTCCCTTTGCTCCTTCTCTCTCCTTCAGCCAACCTCCATGAGGCCAATGCTCTTCTTCTCACTCCTTCATCCCCACACATGTCACAGTTGTCACATCTGATGTTTTCTGGATATTGGACCACTCTCCATGTAAATGTGAGAGCTCTGTTTTTCCACGCCTGAACACTTGGCCATGGTCTGGAGTATGCTGACCAATTGATGGAGACCTGTGGCCATGGGGACAGAATAGCATCTTCCATGAATAATTTTTGCATTACTTGTCAGTGAAACAGATGGACATAACAGGATGTTGGTGAATATAATGTTGACCTGAGCTAAGCCTCAGCTATAGATATTTTGCACCAATTCTTTCTCCAAACTGTGTGTGAACCAGCTTTTCACCAGTCCCCATGGTGTGGTGATAGAGCAATACTATATAATAAGGCAGTCCCTTGTCTTGCCTCTATTTTTTTCCTCACAGAATGTTTTGTACCATAAATGTTTTGTGAGTGTTTGAACTGTGCAACCTTTCAGACATTTTCTGTTAAGCTCCACCCCCTCAAAAGAATATTGTTGGGCTCTGCCCCCTCACAAGAATGTTCTGTTAAGCTCTGGCTCCTTTCAAGAATGTTCTGAAACTTCACCCCTCTGCTTCAGTAAGGATTGTCACAAACCATGTGTTTCAGGAATATTCTGTAACTCCACCCCTCTGCTTCAGTGACCATGCTTGCCTACATAATCTGTGGATCCCTACATAAGGAGGCTTTCATTTATGGTAGAGCACTCAGACTTTGGAGTATGAACTCCTCTGAGCCTGGAGGCATAATAAGGACTTTCCCCACCTCTTTGAGGGACCATCACATGCTTGAGTCTTCAAATTGTCATAGTTGTACCCCAGAGCTGTAATATTGAGCTGTAACAATCAACTGTGACTCAGAGCTGCAACACTTGGCTATGGCACTTAGCTGTTCTACTTTGTCACATTTGGTTCTCTGACTGGGAATCTGATTGAGCTAGACATTTGACTTACTGGTTTGGAGCTGGAGAGTGGCCAATGAGAGCCCTCTCCAATGAACACCATCTCCAATGAACAATGGCAGTTTCTTCTCCATCAGGTCAGGGTGATGGTTGACTGTGCTTGCTTCTCTTGACCAGACTCAGGAGAAAAGTTGGACTAAAAACCTCTTCAGGATTTCAGGACTTCAGGATATGGTAAAGCCCTGGGGGCCAGTTTGAACCCAGTCATGCCTGTCCCACTGGACAGAAGGAGTCTTATCACTTCTCACAGTCTCAAGCCAGAGACTTCAGTCAGGGATCTCCCCAAGGAGGGTAGGAATGTTTCAACCTCTGAGTAACTGGTATGAGTGAGTATAACTGCGCATGGTCCTCCATGACTGGCCCATGTGGCTCCATGGCTTTGGCTTTGGAGTCTGATTTGGTTCTATCCTGGTGTTTCATGGCAGCATTGTAAGGCATAACAGTGACACATCTCCTGTGGTGGGAGGCTGATCTGGTGGGGAATTACCTGTGCACCTTAGCCAAAACTTGCCCAATCTCCTGAGAGAGACATGGCCAGGTGGACACCTGTGTAGTCTTCTTTCAGAGGCTCTCATCCTTTGTCTGTTGCACCATCATTCAAGGACACTACATACACCATAGTTAACAGCCGTAGTAAACCCACAGTCCTAGATTGAATGGTTAAAATGTTCAAGAAAGGATTTAGTGGGGAAAATGGAGTTAGAATGAATCCTGCAATATTTCAGACTCTCTCTGAAGTAGATTGGCTCCAGTTAAATGTAGGGTGGCCCCCTGAAGAAATTCTGGATGTTCAGACTGTGTGTGCAGTGTGGAGAGTCATTACTGACAAAGCAGGCCACTCTGATTGGGTCTCCTATATCCATTCTTGCCTAGAGGTTGCCCAGACCCTAACCCCAGGTCCAATTCTGCATTGGAAGAAAGGGACAGAGTCAGGTTTTCATAGCCCAAAGTAGTGGCCACCTCTCTGAGATCCAAGAAAGGCCAATTCATCAAGGCCTACTAGAAGAAGATCCCCTGCCACTGCCTTATGCCCCAGAGCTGCCATATGCACCTACCCCACTGATTAAAACTCCTGCCATCAGTCTTGGCTGGTAGACCATCTTCAGACTTGCTGCCTGATCAAGCAGCCAGCCTTCTTCAAAATCCTCCAATAGGCTCATCTCCATCTCTGGCCAGACCTTTACCTCCTTATCTGCCTCTTCTGGCTCCAGCCTCCAGTCTCTCCAGCATCCCACATGGTGATGAGATTCCTTCCCCTGAGACATCTCTTGTCAGGGACCTGTGGTCAGCTCAAACCTCAGCTATCCAGCTGCCTATCTGTGAGACCTAACCACTGTCCCACATCCTGGACAATGGCACCATTTAGCCTGGCTCTGCCACTCTACTACCAGTCCTTTACCACGACTGAGTTTTTGAGCTGGAAACACCACACTCTGCCTTATTCTAAAGGTTCCACCAAGAACAATGATGGTCCTCTCAAGGTGGTGGGTGTATGGGGCCTATCAGACTGGCCCTCTGCATCCTTCTTTCCCAGTTTGACCTCCACTGAAGCCTCCCATTTTCACTCAAAGGAACCACTTTCCCCCGAATCCCCTCATTCTCATTGAGGAGGGCCCCTGGCATGGACAATTCATCCTCTCTCAACCCCCTATTCTACCCTGGATGCTCCAGAAGCAGCCACACAGTCATTCCTGTTCCAGGAGTTGAGGGAAGGGGAAGGGGACGTACCTATCTCAGGATACACTTGGTTACACGGGATGCACACAAGACTTGAGGCCACCCAGTTAGTGCTGGAAAGAGGCATCATATCCCAGGGTGCCTTCCTGGTTCATCAGAGTGAGATGAGGTGGGGTGAATATGTCTTCAGTCTCAATTTCCAGGGCAAGGTGAAGCATCTGTGTTTGTCACTGAATAAGGAGAGTGAGTGCCAGGTCCAGCTCCTGGGGTTCCAGTCCATTTTCCATATGCTCAAGTATTTTCGGGTATGTCCCATCTCTCTGGAGTCTGGACGATCCAGAGATCCTCTCCTTGTCCTCAGCTTTTTGCTCTCCCAAAGGCTGCAGGGCCAGGAGGAGGGTGAGAGCCATAAAGGAGTGTGTGAAAGAGATCGATGTTACTCCAATGCCTCTTCCACCCTCCTCAACACTGGGGAGAGTCATAGAATTTTCACATGAAATATCTACAGGGTCAGGCCCCTGGGGATTCCATGGGCACTGTAAAATTGGAAAAGGCTGTACAGAGCCACCCTGGGATGCTCACACCCCTGCCAGCATCTCAAATGATCTGGAAAGACCATCCTGAGACGGGTCAATATTGGGGGCAAAAAGCCAACAAACATGCCAAAAATAGCCTCAGTGACTTATAATCCATCTTATCCCTTTTAACCAGTTGATTCACTTTGGGTTACTGATTGGGAAAAGACACCCTTCCAGCCTATCTGTGCTGTAATATACTGTTGTGCTTGCTACCCTCACTGCTGTTCAAGTCACAGGTATCACACAGTGAATCACCTGACTGAAAAAGGACACCTCACAGAGGTCTTGGACATCTGGACTAAACACCTGGACCCCCAAAATGCCCTCAGGACTTGACTCAGATGGGAGACCTCAGGACCCAACCTGACCTTGGAGACATTACCAGCAGACAACAGCCCTGCTCTAGTCACATTGGGATCTGACTAGTCTATACACAGCCAAAGCTTGAGGATACCATTCACAGTACACCTTAAAATTCACCCCATAGATTATTACTGCTATCCCTCATGGGTAGGCCTCCTTGGACAGCTTACCTTAATTTTTGCTATGGGTACTGCTACAGTTGCCCTGGAAGATTGCACAACTGTACATAGAGTCTCCTAGCCCTTGTCTTCATCATTATTACAGGGTGTTTCACTGGTATTCTTTCTCTCCTTTAAAGGTAAGTGCATCAGCTATTAGGACTATAGCACTATAGCTATTATTGAGGCCCTATGAGGTTATGCCTAAATAGGGGGATCACAGAGGGGAAATGATACAGCAAAACTATACAATAAGGCAGTCCCAGAACCTGGAAGGAAGCTCCCCCACCATCATCCCAAGCTCCTAGGGCAGAGAAGGGCAGAGAAGGTGAGCCAGTCCCAGAACCCAGAAGGAAGCTTCCCTGCTGCCATCTCAAGCTGCTAGGGCAGAGAAGGTGAGCCGTACGGGTGCCAGAAGCACACCTCCCCCCTGTAGAAATGAGAAGACATATAAACAAGTCTCAAAACCAGAGTTCTGGAACACCTACAGCAACCCCAAAGGGAAATGCGATGGAACAATCTGATACTCAAACACTTGGACTCTCTGAACTGGCAACAAAAGAGGATCTCGAAAAAAGAAATCAGAAATAATTACCCAGCTAAAAGCAAAGATTTTGCTCATGATGCAAGACATGATTAATAAATCCAGAGAGGACATAGATAAAAAACAGGGGATCTGAGGAACATGATGCAATCCCAACATAGGCAACAAATGGAATCCATAAAACAGATGCAAACAGATTTCCAGGAAAATAAAAACTCCATCAAAATTCTGCACAGGAGAATGAACTAATGCGAGGAAAGAATTTCAGATATAGAAGAAAAGATTGCAATTAGTGACCAGGAAAGAAAAATTGCTTTAAAATTGTAAAGGAACACAAGAAATCAATCCAACAGCTGCTAGATGATGCAAAGAAGAATAAAATAAGACTGATTGGAGTCAATGAAGAAAGAGGAGACAGTGCAGATGATATTAAAAAAAAATTGTTCACAAAAGTGATGGCAGAAAACTTCCCAAGAAGGGGAAAAGAACTTGACATACAGATAAGGGAGGCATATAGGACTCCAGCTAGTCTCATTAAAAAAATGTACACATAGGCATATAATAGGATTCCAGAAATCCAACAGAAGAACAAAATTCTTCAAGCAGTGAGAGAAAAGAAACAAATCACATCCAAAGGAAAGCCCATCAGAATCACAGCAGACTTCTCAA
>NW_004624938.1:604707-628999 GCF_000247695.1 Heterocephalus glaber | reverse complement strand
CAGCTGTTCCTCAGACAAAGGTCTACTATCTAGAATATATAAAGGATTCAAAAAAATCAGACCCCTCAAATTCAAAGACCCAATTCAAAAATGGGCATCTGAAATGAACAGACACTTCTCAGACAAAGAAGTAAATGTAGCAATAAACATATGAAAAAATGTTCAATATCACTGGTCATTCGAGTGATGCAGATGAAAACACTGCTGAGATTCCACCTCACTCCAGAAAGAATGGCTCCTATCAAAAAATCAAACAATAAGAAATGTTGGCATGTCTCTGGGAAGAAAGGAACTCTTCTCCATTGTTGGTGGGAGTGCAGCCTGGTGTAACCACTGTGGAAATCAATATGGATATACCTCAAAAAACTAGAATTAGAGGTCCCATTTGACCCAGCTATCCCTCTGCTGGTTATCTTTCCAAAAGAATTAAAAGAATCATCCACAGTGATATATGTACACCCATGCTTATAGCAGCAGAGTTTGTGTAGCTAAAACTTGGAAACAGCCCAAATGCCCATCAACTGGAGACTGTATAAGGAAGATGTGGTTTTTCTATGAAATGGAGTACTACTCAGCCATAAAGAATGAGAAACTAGAGAAATTTATAGCTAAGTGGATGCACATTGAGGCCATACTCTTATGTAAAATAAATAGGACACAAATGTGTAAATACTGAATAGTTTCTCTGGCGTGAAATGCTAAAAGTGTAGGTAAGGTTCAAATGATATAATTGATAATGTGTAATAGGAAGAATATCTAAAGGAGTTGGGGAAATGGGTAGGGTATGGGAAAGGAAATAAGAGAAAATAATAAAATATGAGAAAAGAAAAAATATGAAATGAAGTCTATGTAAATAGGGGAGGGTGGTGAGGTGAAGGGAGGGCCAGTAAATGGGGGGAAAAAAAGGTAAGATACTTCATGTAAATGTTCAAGTGCCCAACGATGAATAAAACTGTATTTTATATCTAAAATGTACCAATAAACTTAATGAGAAAAAGAAAAAGAATGTTCTGTAACTCCACCCCTCTGCTTAAGTGAGCATGCTTGCCTACATACCCTGTAGATCCCTATATAAGGGGGCTCTCATTTCTGGTAGAGCACTCAGACTATGGAGTATTAACTCCCTGAGCCTGCAGGCATATTAAAGATCTTTCTCCTCCTCTTTGAGTGACCATCACATGCTCGAGTCTTCAAATTTTGATAGTTGAGACCCATACCAGTAATATTGAGCTGTAACAATAAGCTATGACTCAGAGCTATAATACTTGGCTATGGCACTGAAATGTTCTGCTTTGCCACAAGAGTGGAAAAAGCACTGTGATCAGCAAGGTGTTCAAAACAAGCCAGGAAATTTTATCTCCTCTGAATTTCTCTAAGTGGAAGTAAATAGCAGCAGAAGAAGACTAAGTTAAAGTGATGGTCTTGAGACAGAAGACAGTGTGGGACACATCCAGTTAGGATCATAATAAACAGGATACCCCCTGGGTCTTCGAGACCATATTTCCTTAACATCCTAACATAAGTGTGAGAAATCCCCTCATGCCCTTATCACAGCTCTTGACCTCTGCCATGAGCCCCAAAACATGGGCACTATCTGCTTTGGGGAACCCAAGCGTGACCACATGGCCATTTCAACTCCACTAGCATTGTGTATTCAACACTCCTCCTCCAATAGCCTTAGACTACTACACTGGATCCAACAGGCCTATATAAAGGGAAAAAATGCTCCCTCCTCCCAATGTGAGGATGAAGACAGCCAATAGGACAGAATCCCTTTAATCCTACACAAGATATAGGAGAGTTTCCAATTTAAAAAAAAATCCCCCAAACCTAAACCCACTCTTCAGTTTTCTCATCAGCCCATTCCCAATCTGAGCACTGTACCTTACTTTAACAAATTCCTCCATCCTTACCACTACTGTGTGTTATGTTCAATTCCTGCTTCAGAACAGAATGAGCTGGATTTATCGGGTAAGACTGACATCAGCTGTTGATAACAAGTTCCCCTGGTGAAGAAAGCACACTTCAAGAAAAAATGGTATTGAAGTGTTTTGCTGGTGTGAGAAACAAAAGTGTAAATGAGGACTAAAATGCATAATAGATATTGAGAAAAAGGAAGAAAATGTTCAAAGGGGAAGGGAAACTGGGTGTAGGGAGAAAAATGAAAAAAAGAAGGAAAGAACTGAACTAAAGCTTATATAAACAGGGATTGGTGGAGTGGTTGAAGGGAGCACAGTGGAATGGGGCAAAATAAGAACCATGTTATATCATGTGCAGGTACAAATTCCCAGTGATGAATATGATCATAATGTATACCTAAAATGTACCAATAAATTCAATAAATACAAAAATAAAAGTGGTATTGACACAAGCAGTATGTCATAATGCTGCCATAAAATTTTCTCATATAAGGAAAATAAAAATATAAGCAGCTAAAGAGCTCCTCCATTTGCTACAGAAGTGTTTTACTTCTGAATATAGTGTACTGCTTCAAATGTAATTAACTGTGAAACATTTAGATAAAAATTCCCCTGGGGTGGCATCAGTCTGCCCTGTGCACAATTTGTCATAGAGAGCCATGGGAACAACACAATGTGGCCACAGAATCTATATCCATTCATCTGTATGATGTTTATTGTTTCAGAATCTTCTCACTGTCTCATGCAGACAAATAAATTAGGAAGGGAATTGCCTATAGAGCATTCATCTCTACACATGAGGCCCTGAGTTAATGGTCTCCCTGAAGTAGCTCAGGTCTCAGAGGAGCCAAGCCAGGCACCCTCAGGAGACCCCTACTCATCACTCTCTCCTGGCTGCATTCTGATCAATCCCACCTCACTCTCCATGAAATCCCAGCCTTTGAAGAGAACCTGCCTCACTAAAGCCAACCCAACTGTCCATCACTTGTCTCTCCCTCATGTGTATCTTCCTTCTTCACCTCAAGGTAAGTGAGTGGAGGCCAGGTTGTCCTTGAGAGGGTGTTAACCTCCTTCTATTCCAGTGAATCACACCATGGACCAAAGTAGAGATCAAATCACCTAATGAGCATGATGTGTTCTTAGTAATGGGAGGATAAAATCTTAGTAACCAAAATGAAACCTTAAGGACAAAATCTCCTCAAGCCTAGTTATTACCACCAACTTCCTATCACCACATAAGTTTTCAGATCCCAGAAAAGATGAAGACTGAAAAACCACACATTGTAAAAGTTAGTGGCAAAAAGAAAACCCAATAGCTAAGTACTCCAGAGGAGAGAGAAAAGAAAATAAAAAACAACCAGAATATACTGAGGATGTAATAAGCATGAAGCATTGCACTGGACATTAGGTAAAACACAGCAACACAGAACACAAAATATTTCACTCTGTGTTCTGAATAATGACAGAGACAAACAATTTGAGAAAAGTTAAATTTTTAAGCAAGTTTAGAATGTTGGCAAATTTGGGGAGAAACTTGGGCAAAGTTGTATGGCAAGTGAAAGAAATATCACTTACCAGTGACTCTAGATATTAACCTCTGTATTTATTATATAGCTGGTCCAGGCCAAAACAAGTCCTAGGAAGGCAGAAAAACATAAACTATGGTCAAACTCCCAAAGTTCTCACAGGCAGAAATGGAGGAGAAAGACTCAATTCAAAGTAGGACATGGAGACAGAAGGGGAGGCCATGAAAGGCCCAAAGAGGACCTCCGCTGGTGCGAGTGTCACCATGTGTCCTCCAGCAGTGATCAGGAAGCATGGGGAGAAGCCATGTTTGCAAGGATCCCGGTGGGAAGTGATAGCAAGGAGAAGAGATGGTAAGAGTCGGGGAAAGAATGCCTGGGACAATGTGAGGTCATATCAAAGTGGGTCTGGGAGTGACAAGGGGGTTTGAAAGGCCCCTAAAGAGTTTAAGATGCAAATTGTAATTTCTGGAGATCATTCAAGCAGGTGGGCATGAGGAATGGTCTAGGGTGTGTGCCTCTGGAAGCAGAACCTTCCCACTGATAGTAAATGGCCTTATTACAACAAGGGAATCCAATGAAACTGTGCAACCTTTTGTACATTTCATGAGAAATAGTTTTGTACCATTCTCAAAAGTTGGTGATCCAACTAAGCCAAGTTTTCCAAAGGTGTTTTTGCACTGTAAAACTTCTTTTCAAAGCTAACATTTGTCTTTCTGTGCCTGGCTTATTTCAATTAACATAATGACCTTAGGTTTAGTCATCTGTCCCAAAATACAGGATTTTCTTTCTTTTCCTGGCTGTTGTCATAAAGCACATGCATACCTCATTTTCTTTACCCATTCTTATATTAATGGGCACTTAGGTCAATTCTCTGTGCTATTTTGAATAATGATGCGATATACTGCAGATAATTCTTCACCAAATGGGCCTCATTTCGTTTGGTTATATACTCAGAAGTAGGAGTGACTGATTATATGGTAGTTACAGTTCAATTCACATTGTTTGCTACAGTGGCTGCACTAATACACACAGTACCCATGTGCACCTTGGTTTTCTTTCCATTCCCCTGCATTAATTCATTCTTTCTCTTTTCTACATCAGCCATTCTAACAATAGGGAATGGGGATACAATACCACATGGTCTCATGCAAATTTGGAATCTAAAAATGAAGATCTTTTTGAAGTAGAGTAGAGTGGTGGTGATCAGAAATTGGCAGTGGTATAGGGAGGGGATTGAGAGATGGTGGACAAAGGATATGAATGTAAGCTAGAGTATGAAAGTTCAATAGTTCTATATTTGACTATTGAACATGCTAAGAAAGTGGATATTAAATGTTATGACCACAGAAATATTACAGTGTGGATAATGCATATTATAATTAGCTAAATTCAGCCAGTCCATGGTATACATATACTTAAGTATATTGTAATGTACATAGTATATAAATACGTCAATTTAAATACATTTGAAAATATATAACATTTATTCAAAATAATGCTGTACAAATTTTCATGTAATTTCCTAATGAAAATATTTCAAAGTGTATTTCCCTGTCCTGCAAATGAGAGCCCCTGTAAGGAACATGATGTTCATGTGTCTTTGCTAACACTCTGGCCAGCACATTTTCCAACATAAGTCAACCTCATCTCTTGTACACTAGTGCATAGGTCTAAATACAATTCTAAAATATTGTATAAAACAAAAACAAAGAAACATTCAGAAGTAACACCTGGTTTACAGAAGACACTGAATTTATTTAGATTTTCATAACCTGGACAACATTTTTATTAAGAAAGCCAATGCATACATTTTCTCATATTTAATTTTTGTTCTATTTGTTTAAGGTTATGATCAAAGAAAACTTCAGCATTTTTTCACAGGTTTAATTCCAGAAAACAGTGCCCTCTCTTTTGAGGATCAGATGCATGGGAAGCAGAATCCTCCTGCATTGTCCCCCTCTGACACTGCAGAGCCTGAGTGCACTGTCCCTGCACCTCTGCCTCTGTGCAGATTGGTGCACCTTTAGGGAAGCAGTGAGGAGGAGACAGTCTCTGGCTTCAGGCAACTCTGGCTATGTTCTGCTGATGCTCTGCTCTCTCTGGTGCATGGCTCAGGGTCTCTGCTCCACAGTCCTCTTCATTCACTACACAGGTGTGCAGTCTTTACCCCACTGATCAAGTGCAAATTGTATGTGACTTATGACTGCCCTTGGTCTAAAGATGAGGAGATGGAGGCTCAGCTGGAAGCTAATCAAAGGGTGTAGGATCCTTGTGGGTCGAGGTCTATGAAGCAGTATTTGGGCCACAGTGACACAGCAATTCTCCTGCCACATTGATTTTTGTGTACTATTATGGGTTAGGACTTTTTGTTTGTTAGTTTATTATTTGTAAAGCACTTCATTTTTAGAATGTGGAAGTCATGAGTGCCCACTTGCCTTCTGTTCCTGTACTGCTATCAGTCCACTGAGCCTTCTCCAAACCCCTACAGTGAGTGTGATTTCTTGCACTTTAGTGCAAGAACACTGAGAACCAAGATGCTGACATCCCCAGGGCCACTGTGTCTGGCTGTTGTGACGTGACTAAGAGAGTGCTACTCTAGTTGCAAACACTGTGCCCTTTGCCCTGTATCAAATGTCCAACCATATCCACGGTGCCTACAAGATCAAATCTCCTTTACAGATAAGGTTACTATTCCTCCTTGGTTAGAGTCACTTGTATTTGATACTACTGACCACTCTCTCTCTCTCAAGATGCTTACAAACATTTTAGTCAGTGCTTTTCTCTAGTTTCCCTTTAATTTAGCATGAAAGGTAGTATTTTCTCCCAAGCTTCTGGTTTCTCTCTTTCTGAAACTTTAATACTATTTGCCCCTCATGTCTGGTGATATTTTTCTGGCTCTCCAGGATGCTAGATGACTAAGCATCTGCCAGTTGTTCCAACAATGGTTCAGTAACATCCATCAATTTTATTGTCATCACCCAGGATACTACTCTCTTAGTGCTGGGGAACACAGCTCAGAAAAGGGGTTAAGATTCAGTTTCCTGAGTATGATTGATTGGATTTAGTAATGATAATGTGACTCTGTTTTCCTTTCAAAGGTAAAGAAATACATTATTGTTTATAACACTATATAATACTTCAAGTCATATTATTTTAGTCTTCATGTCATCGAGTTACCAAAGTCAAGTATTTTTTTTGGAAACCAATTCATACATATTCCTCATAATTATGATATAAAACTGATCTTCAGAATGCCTTATATATGAACATATTTATAATCTGTAACTTTGTTTATAATAAAAGATTTTTGTAGAGATGAAATGAAAATCACAGAAATGTGACTAAGGCAGAGAGCATAATGAAGATGTCTTAGTCTGCTTGGGCTGCCATTAGCTATTTCTGCAGGGTGAATGGACCATGCCAATAATATGTCCTTAAAGAAAAACAACAGGGAACATCAGTAACTTCCACCATGTATTTAGCTGGAGGCCTTAAACCCTGTTGTAGGAGGGAAAATAGCACAGCAGCTGGGAAGAGGAGCACAGCAATCCTCCATAGAATTAAACCTACAGTTACCACAGGGTACAGAAATGTCACTTCTAAGTCTACACCTAAGAAATGGAAAGTAAGGTATTAAGAGGTAATAGACACCAATGTGCATAGCAGCTACAGTCACAATAGCAAACACATGGAAACAATGTTTGCATTAATTGAGATGGATGTATAAATATATTTTTATACATGAATCATAAAGGTAGGAAGTTTTAACATATTATTCAGTAAAGGCATTTTTAAAATATGATGTAAGAGAAATACTCTAATCACAGAACTATGACTGTTGCTAGATTCCAATTTAGTTAAATAAAATTGAATATAGACAGAAAGTAGAATGGGGGGTTTCCTTGGGAATGAGAGAAGGACAAGAAGATATTTAATAGGTATAGGTCAAGTTTGCAACATGAAACTATTATGGAAATGAATGATAGTGATGGTTGTATAACATTACATATGTACTTAATTCCACTGAAATATATGTAAAAATTTGGGAGTTACCGAATTTTACTTTTGTGTATCTTATCATTAGATAAGTTTGGAAAGAAGAAAATGAGAGAGGATTGCCTAAAATAAATTCTACTTCATGCATTCTTTCAGGAAACAAAATGTACATAAGATATATAGTTGCATGAATCTATTTTGTATCATAAATACACACTCGTCAAAAAACAAAAGGGAATAAAAGAAAAGGAAAAGTCCTATTTATCCTCCAAATGTGTCTCCTTTCTTCCAGTCATATATTAGAGACAGATTCCATGGAGAGAGAAAATGTGAGTTTTCCCAACACTTTTGTCCTGCTGGGCTTCTCAGAGTTTCCGTGGCTGGAGAGGCCCCTCTCTGCAGTGGTCCTGGTCACCTACATCCTCACCCTGGTGGGGAACAGCTCCATCATCATCCTCTCCCTGGTGGACCCCAGGCTCCAGATGCCCATGTACTTCTTCCTGGACAACCTTTCTCTGCTGGACCTTGGCCTCACCTGCACCATTGTGCCCCAGCTGCTGGCCAATCTGTGGGGACCAGAGAAGAGCATTGCTGCCTGGGGCTGCATCACACAGGTCTTCCTTTTCTGCTGGACAACTTCCACTGAATGTGCCTTACTGGCTGTGATGGCCATTGATCGTTATGTGGCCATCTGCCAGCCACTCCGGTACATGCTCATCATGCATCCCTGGGTGTGTGTGAATATGGCAGCTGCCACCTGGTCCAGTGGTCTGGCCATTGCTCTGCTGCAAGCCACACTCACACTCCATCTCCCCCTCTGTGGACACCACACCCTGGACCATTTCTTCTGTGAGATACCTGTGCTCATCAACCTGGCCTGTGGGGACACCACAGCTAATAAGCTGGCCATCATATTGGCATCTATCCCACTAGGAATGGTAAGTCCTCTGCTGGTGGTCATCTCCTACACCTTCATTACTAGAGCTGTACTGAAGCTACCTTCAGCTGAAGGCAGGCACAAGGCCCTCAGCACCTGCAGTTCCCACCTGCTGGTTGTCACCATGTACTTTGGACCAGGCACCTACTTGTACCTCCAGCCTTCAACCAAACGTTCCCATGCCAAATTCATGTCCTTCTTCTACTGCATCATTGCCCCAGTGCTCAACCCACTCATCTACACCCTGAGAAACAAGGATGTGAAAACAGCATGGAAGAGGATCCTGCAAACCCAGGGTGGGGTGAAGTCTATAAAAGCCAGAAGATCACTGTCTGTCTCCTAATCAACAACATCCACACATCAATAAACACTGGCATATCATATCTAATTTTCCAAAAGAGTTTCCATGACCTCCAAAACAGTTTCCCAATTCTCACGGTCAGCCTTCTTGATGACTGGAAAAACATTCTGAACTAGAAAGTTTGCTTATCATTAGTCTCACAGACAGACATTGTCCATTGCTAAACCCTTTGTATGTGTCTAGTCTCTGTAGACAAAGTGTACATCATGGACCATGAATATTTGGGCTAGTGAAAACATCATATTTTCTTCCCTTTCTCTTCTCTTTCTTTCATTTTTTTCTTTCATTACTTTTTTTCCTTTAAATTCTTTTTTATTTAATTATGCTCATTTATTAATTGTACCCAATATCAGGTTCCATTTTGACACTGCTCTAGGTGCATTAATGTGCATTGATCACATCCATTCTCCCTATTCTACTGTCTTATCCCCCAACCCCTCTTCTGGGCACCTCTGCCTTTCTAATACTCCATCACCTCCTATCATCTTTTTTCTGTACTTTCCATATATATCAATAAATGTGACACTTGTCTTTCAGTGTCTGGCTTGATTTACTTACAGTGATGATTTCAATTCCTTCAATTTTCTGACTGTAACGTGATTTTGCTTTCCTTTATCATTAATAACATTTCATTGTGTATATGCCACTTTTTCTTTATTCATTCATCCACTGATGGGCATCTATGTTGATTCAAATAACTTAGCTTCTATAGTGCTACAATAAATATTGGTATGCAAGCTGTCTCTGTTTTATGGTGACTTTAACTAATTTGAGAAATACATAATGGAGTGATTTATGGTACCTCTATTTGTAGTTTTATTTTGGTGTTTTAAAGGAATCTCCATATTGATTTCATTGTGGCTGTACTTATTTACATTACCACCCAAAAATATGTAAGGGTTTCATTTGCCTTGTATCCTCATCAGCATTTATTTTACCTTATATTATTGATAATATCATTTTGATTGGGGTGAGATGGAATCTCAACATAGTTCAGATTTGCCAATCCCTAGTGACGATAGGTATTATTTTTCATACTTCTTTCAAACGTCTTTTGGAAAGTTTCTGATCAGACTTTTGCCCCTTTTTCTGAGTTCCTGTTATTTCTCAGTATTAACCATCAGTCAAATGAATAGCTGAGTAAGACTTTACCCCATTCTGCAGGCTGTAACTTCAGTAGGTCATTATTTCCTTGGGTATGCAGAATGCTTTTAAATTCATGAAATTCCTTCAGTCAATTCTAGTTATTATTTTCTGAGCTATTAGAGCCCTCTCAGGACATCAGTGTCTGTACCAATATCTTGAAGTGTTTCCACTGTGTTTTCTTCTAGCAGTTTCAAGTCTTACATTAAGGTCTTTGGTCCATTTTGGGGTGACATTTGCACATGGTGAGACATAGGAATCTAATTCCAATCTTCTACAATCTTCTTTTGTCCAGTTTCCCGGTATCATTTGTTGAAAGAAGCACTTTTCTCCAATGTGTGTTTTAGCTGATGTTTTAAGATGGTCTTTTTCCTAGTTCATCTATTTTTATCCACTGGACTATGCCACTCTGTTTGAAGGAGGGGAGGGGAAAGAGATGAAAAAAAGAATGAAGCTATGTTATGTACATGTACCAGATATACACAAGGAATATTATCATTACGTACTGCAAACTTATACTAATACAAATTTTTAAAATACACAAAAACAGACTATATAGGACATTTTGACATGAGGGGTTTTGGTAACACAAGCAATGTTCCTTTTTCTCATTGCTTTGACTACACAAGGTCTTCCGTATAGAGTTTTCTACATGGATTTTAATATTTTTCTCATTCTGTGGAGAATGAAATTTGTATGTTTATAATCACTTTTGATATTAGGCCCATAATAAAAATATTAGGACAGGGGTGTGGTGTCACACACCTGTAATCCCAACACTTAGGAGGCTAGGCCAACCTGGTCTACATAGTGAGTTACAGGCCAGCCTGAACTACATAGTGAGAATTTGTCTCAGAAAAATAAGGGTATTACATATTCCCAACCCAAGCATATTGGAGTTCCTTCCATCTTCTAAGGTCTTCCACAATTTCTTTCTTCAGTGATTTATAATTTTCATTTTAGAGATCTTTTTGTCATTGGGTAGGTTTATTCATAAGTGCATCTGTGTGTGTGTGTGTGTGTGTGTGTGTGTGTGTGTGTGTGTGTACAGTGTTTGGAATTTTTTTTGATTTCTTTCTTAATGAATTTGTGATTAATATATAGGAAATCTAGTCACTTTCTATATTGATATTTTTTCCTAAATCACTGCTGAATTCATCAACAGAGGAGAATTTTAGTGGACTCTAGAGATTTCTATCTATAGAATCATGGCATCTTGAATCAGGAATAATTTCAATTTGAGTTGGTCATCATTGCATCACTGCAATGAGATCAATTGGATCATGGTGTATCATTTTAATGTGATTTTGAATTCTATTTGCAAATATCTTTTGAAGTTTTTCATGGCTTTGTACATCAAGGGTATTTGTCTAGGGTTTTCTTTTTTGTTGTATCTTTACAGTGTTTTGTTAGCAGGGTAATAATGACTTCATGGAACATATTTGGAAACACTCCTCTATTTTCTGTCAAAGTTTGAGGAATATATGTATAATTTTCTCTTTAAAAGTTTAGTAAAATACAGTGGAGAATCTGTCCAGTCCTGGAGTTTACTTTGCTAGGAAACTACTAGTGCTTCAATCTCATTGCTTATTATTGATCTGTTTCAGTTGTTTATATTAACATCTTGGTTCAGTAAGATATATGTATCTAGAATCTGGTCCATTTATTTCCACTGACTTTCAAATTATTAGCAAGTTATTTTTCAAAATATTTCCTGATGATCTGTTGGATTTCAACTTGTCTATTGTAATATTTCCCTTCTCCCATAAAATTTTGTTTACTGGGGTTTACTCTTTCTTTTGCCTAGTTTTCCTAAAAGTCTGTTCATTTTCTTAACCAATTCAAACAACCAATGCTTGATAGAACTCAGGCAATGCAGGTTCAAAGTAAGGGCTACAGAACATGTTGACTTACATATTAAATAAACTAAACAAAACCTTCCTAGGCAGAGTGTAACAAATGTCTTAGTGTTCAAAACAAAACTAATATTTTTCTTTACTTCTCAACTCAATATACTTATCCAAGATTCCTGCAGGGTGATGGCAATCTCTTCTGATTGGAACCTGGAAGATACTCAGACCTCCTTGCCCAAGTGTTCATTCTCCCTTTAAGGAGAGTATGTCTGATCCTGGCTTCAAAGTGATACTGTCCTGCTGATCATATCTGAGTTGTCTGAGACATTTCTGTCCAATGACTATCCTTGTAAAAATACACACAGTGCTTTCTATGCCATGAAATTGTGGAGGATCTATCTTTAGTTCATGGTTTAAGTAAATCAGCCAAAACCTATGTCTTTTTCTCGAAATTCTTGTTCATCTTTTTCTCCAACTTCTTATTCATCTGGCTGGTCTTGGTTATCATAACCTGTGAAGGCCTATTTTACCAAGGTTGAGAGTGGGATTTCAGGTCCTGACACAAGTTTTGAAACTTCCTTCAAATACCTGGATAGAATGCATTATAAAATGCATGGCTGTTAGGGCTCTCACCTCTGATGACCCTGGGTCAGTTTTAGTACACATTAAGTAGCCCTCTAACAAGTGATATAAAAACAGTAGTACTATGCTCTCTTTCTTACATGATCTCTTTGACACTATCATAATTGATAGGTGTAACTTGTCAACTTCCCATTCCTCCTGTAATACAAGATGAAAACTTTCCAACCTCCCTTTATGGATAGAATTTTCAGGTCTCACTGAGGGTCTTAATGGGGAACCGAATACTCCCGAGGCCTATGAACACCATGGCACAAAAGGTTAGCTCCCAACATATCAGTACTTCACCAGCAATTCTAAGAATATGTACTTTAAAAATTTAGGAAAAGAACAACACTTTAAAGTGAAAAATATATTTCTTCAGATCAGGAGGATAATAATGAGTAACTCAGAGGATAATAATGAGTTAATGAAGTATAATAATTCCTTCAAGGCAGGACAAAAGATGTGCTCAACTGAAGAAATTCATCACTAAATTCACCAAGATATTCCTAAAAACTAATACACTTTTGTTTACACTGAAACATGTTTAAAACTGAGAAAGGAAGATGTGATCTGATAGCTTCTTCATCCCCCTAAAAACTTCCCATAATGGGAACAGATTCCCCTGAATCAAGTGAGGTGTTGGAGGAGCACAGGAGCCCAGCACTGTGAAACAACTTGTAGCACTGCCCCTTGGGCATAGAGGAGTACAGGAGCCAGCCACATTAGTGCCAGTCCCGCCCACCTCTGGCCACTGGGCCATGCCATCACCTGACACCACAGAAGGATGGGTCAGAAAGGCCATTGTTCTGAGGTCCAGAAGATAGAGAAGAAGTGAACAAGAGAAAGAGGGCCTCTCTGAGGCTCCTTGATGAAAATTGAAGCACATGGGAAAAGTGAAGAAAATCTCTGCAATAGAGGCACATGAGACCACCTTATTTGGTAAGGTGAAGGGATCACCACCTCCCATCGGAACCTGGACTAACTTCAATGAAATGGCAGCTGGAACCTGCAGCAGAAACTTTCAGAGTTCAACCCAGCAGGGGGTCAGAGAACTCAACTTGGGCCTTGAAGCCAGAAATCAGCCTGAATCTCTGGGGACAGCTTCTGGGATGCTAAGAGTAATTGACTTAGAACTTCACACTCCTGCACATGCTGTCTATTATGACAGAAGAGACATACCCTGAAGGAGGTCTTTTATTTTATTTTTTTTATTTTCAAAGCTATTTTTATATTTTCTTAATTGTTTCTTCTATTTTCACATTTATTTTTTATTTTATTTCTTCTTTTTTGATCTTCTCTCTCTCCCTCCCACTCTCTCTCCCACTTTGTTCTTCATCTCTCTTGCCTTTTGTTCTTGTTCCTGTCCTAATTCAGATTTCTTTTTTCCTTCATTTTATTTTCTTCTCTCTTTTCCCTCCTCTCAATTGTCATTAGTTTTATAGGAAAGTAAATACAGTTTACAGCTTCCCTGTTGCTGTTGGGTTGTTCTGTTCTTGTTTTCCTTCTTTCATTCTGTCTTTTCCATTTGTCATCAAAAGTTTCCTAGAGTTTATGTGATCTTCCTATGTACTCTGGCCTCACTTACAACCTTTCCCTATTCTACCTATCTATCCCTCCCTCCCAAATACAAGTCCCCATCCCAAATGGTAAACTTGCTATATTGAAGACTTTATTAACTATAAACATATTTGTGCTTGGTCCTTGATTGTGACTGAATAGACATGTTTAAAGGTGATAGATTAATAACTACTACAAATAGTCATTTTCTAAGCTGTGCTTGATGCTATTCTTGTTGCTGATTGTATCACTTGGGCTAAGGTTTTGTAATTGATTGAATCAATATTCCTACCTGGTATACTAAAAATGAGATGGCCTAAGAGTCATTAGAGACTTAAAACCAAAAACCGGGTATATCTGGAAGACAGCTTTGAGAAGCAATTATTCCATAAGTGTTCTAAATACAAACAACAAAGATACTTACAATAAGCAATACCAAAGTATCAATCCAGGAATTAAAACAAAAATTTCACCAACAAAATAAATGGAAATGAGAAGATATTTAAGCAAGGTGCAAAGCCAGACTTCCAGCTCACCAAAGGCAAATTCTGGGAGAAACGAGGTGGAAAAGTGATAATCAACCACCTGGACACCATGAACTGATAGCACAGGGAGTAAGGAAACAGATGAATGAGGGTCTAGAAAACTTCAAAAGAGAAATAATCTGCCAGATAACTACAGATATGGTGAGAAAAATGAACGACATGTTTAGAGACTCTAGGATAGAAACAGATAAAAAAAAATATTTGAGCTCAGGAAGACGATGGAAGCCATAAATGCCCACCATAAGAAAAAGATGGAATCCATGAAGCTGATTCAAACAGATATCCAGGAGATTAAAAACTCCATTTAAATCATACACAGCAGACTGAGCCAATCAGAAGACAGAATGTCAGGTACAGAAGACTGGATTGTGGTTACTGACCATGAAAAGAGAGAACTACTAAAAAAAGTAAGGGACCATGAGAAATCAATCCAGCATCTTCTAGATGATGCAAAGAAGAATAAAGCAAGACTGATAGGAATTCATGAAAAAGCAGGAGAAAGTAAAAATCACGTAAAAAAACTGTTCACAGAATTAATGACATAAAACTTTCCTAACATACTACTGAGCCCTAAAGAATGAGAAACTAGAGACATTTATAGCTAAATGGGTGCATATTGAGAACATACTCTTAAGTGAAATAAATAGGACACATATGGTAAATACTGAATAGTTTCTCTAGTGTGAGAAACTCAAAGTGTAAATAAGAATTAAAAGGATTAAAATGCATAATTGATAATTTTAAAAAGGAAGAAAAGGTCTAAAGTGGTAGGAGAAGAGAGAGGTGAAGGGGAAAGGTAAGAAGGGAAAGGAAAACTTATGGAAAAAGAAAAATTATGAGAAAGAAAAATACAGAAACAAAGATTTTGTAAAAAGGGAAGGGTGGAGAGGAGGAAGGCACACAGGTAATGGGGAAAAGATGAGAACAAAGGTAGATCATATACAGACATAAGTGCCCAAATGATAAATGTAAACATGTTGTATACCTAAAATATACCAATAAAAGAATTTAAGAAAAAAAAAACTTTCCAAACAGAGCAAAAGAATTTGACATACAGATAAGTGAGGCATACAGGAATCCAACTAGCTATGATAAAAAAATAATCTACATCTAGATGTATAATAATCAAGATCCATGTAACCCAACAGAAGAACCAAATTGTAGAAGCAGTTAGAGAAAAAAAACAAATCACATACAAAGGGAATCCCATCAGAATCACAGCAGACTTTTCAACACAAACCCTCAAGTCAAGGAAAGCCTGGAGTGAGGTATTTCAAGCCATAAAGAAAACAATCTCCAACCTAGACTGATGTATCATGCAAAAGTATCTTTCAAATTGATGGGGAAATAAGATACTTCCGTGACAAATAACACCTGAAAAACTTCATGAATATCAAACCAGCACTCCAAACAATTCTAAACAATATCCTGGAAATACACAATGAAGTTTACAACTCCATTATTCTCAACAGAGCAAATCCACCAGGCAAGGAAAGAAATTAAAGGGAGGAGGAGAGCCAACCACGAGAGAATAACATGATAATGATAAGTAAATACATGTCAGTTATAACCATCAATGTTAATATCCTCAATTCACCAATCAAAAACATACCCTGGCAGAGTGGATTAAAAAGGAAAATCCAACAATGTACTCTATACAAGAAACATATCTAATTCAAAAAGTAATTCATAGACTGAGAGTTAAAGGTTGGAAAACAGTTCTCCATTCCACAGAGACCACAAAAAAAGAGGGAGTAGCTATCTTTTTGCAGAAAAAAGTAGAATTCAAACCAAAACTAATTAAGAGAGACAAAGAAGGCCACGACATCCTTCTAAGGGAACAATGAACCATCCAATAGAAAGAGATGACAATAATAAATACATATGCACCAAATACTAATGCCCCAACTCTACAAAACAAATATTAGGGAACATGAAAAACCAAATAAGCACTAATACAATTATAGTGGGGGACCATAGTACCACATTGTCAGAAATAGACAGATCATATAGACAAAAGTGAACAATAAAATACTAAAATTGAACCAAGCTTTTGAACAAATAGACTTAATAGATGTTTATGGTGTTCCAACCCACAAAATCAGAATATATATTCTTTTCAGGTGCACACAGGTCATTCTCCAAAATAGACGACATGCTAGCTCATAGAACATGTTTAGGTAAATGCAAATAATAGAAGTTATCACCTGTATATTATCAGACCATAGTGCAATTATAGTGGAGATCAATATCATAAGAAACTGCATGAACTCCACAAATGCATGAAAATTGAAGAACACCCTCCTGAACAACCAATGGGTCACAGAAGAAATTAATGAAGAAATTATACAGTTTCTAAAGTAAATGATATTGCCAGTACAACATACAGGAATCTAATGGACACAATGAAAGCAGTTCTATGAGGGAAATTAATAGCAGTAATGCCCATATTAGGAAAACAGAGTGAGCACAAATAAACAAACTAGTGCTGAACCTGTAGCTCCTAGAAAATGAAGAGCAAGACAAACCCAAAGCTCATATAGGGGAGGAAATTATAAAGATCAGAACACAAATCAATGCAATGGAGAACTAAGAGAATGATACAAAAAATCAATGAATTGAAGACTTGTTTTTTTGAAAGAATAAATAAAATCAATAAAGCCTTTTCCAACCTTAGCAAAAAAAGGAAGGAAAAGGGTCAAATTCATGTAATTAGGAATGAAAAAGGTGAAATCACAACAGACATAGCAGAAATCCAATGGATCATCAATACTTAATTTGAGAAACTGTACTGTAATGAAATGGAAAACACAGAAGAAATGGACAGATTCCTAGATTCATATGAATTACCAAAGTTGAATCAAGATGATGTAAAAAGTCTAAGCACCCCAATTACAATCAGTTAAATTGAAAATGTAGCTAAAATTTTTCCAACAGAGAAAAGCCCAGGTCATGATGGCTTCAGTGCTGAATTCTACAAGACATTTAGAGAACAACTATTGCCACTACTCTTTACATTCTTCAATGAAATTGAAAGGGAGGCAATACATCTGAATTAATTCCTGGAAGCAAGTGTTACTTTGATTCCAAAAGCAGAGAAATTCCCAACCAAAAAGGAGAACTACTGTCCAATCTCCCTAATGAACATAGATGCAAAAATACTTTAAAAAGATACTAGCAAAACGAATACAGAGGGTCATAAAGAACATCATACACCCTGACCACGGGATGCAAGGATGGCTCAACATATGTAAAACAATAAATGTAATACACTATTGTGACAGAGCCAGGGACAAAAACCATATGATCACTTCAATAGATGAAGAAAAAGCATTCGACAAAATCCAACACCCATTCATGATAAAAACCCTACAGAAAATTGGAATACGTAGTCTTTAAATCAACCTGATAAAGGCTATTGATGAAAAACCAACAGCCAACATCATACTAAATTGTCAAAAACTGAAAACCTACACTGTAAAATCAGGAAGAAGACAAGGATGTCCATTATCGCTAGTCCCGTTCAATATGGTTCTAGAAACATTAGCCACAGCAATAAGAGAAGAGAAAAAAAAGGAATAAAGATAGGAAATGAAGACATTAAATTGTCATTATTTACTGATGATATGATTCTCTGCATAGAAGACCGAAGAAAACTCCAAAAAAAAGAGTTCTGGACTTAATTGACAGATTCATTTGAGTAGCTGGATACAAGGTCAACACTCAAAAATCAATCATCTTCTTGTACACAAATAAGGGTCTCACTGAGAGAGAAATTAGGGAAACAATTCCTTTCACAATAGAATCCAAAAATCAAATATTTAGGAATCAATCTAATGAAGGAAGAAATGACCTCTGCATTGAAAATAAATCACTCTGAAAAAAGAGATCAAAGATGACATAAGGAAATGGAAAGACACCCCCTGTTCCTGGGTAGGAAGAACCAATATAGTGAAAATGGCCATAATTACAAAACTACCATATGGAAGAATCGCAGTCCCAATTGAAATCCCAACAGTATATTTCACAGAACTAAAGAAAACAATCCAAAAATTCATTTGGAGCCAGAAGAGACCTACAATAGCAAAAGCATTTCTAGGCAAGAAAGACATGACAGGGGCTATCACAATCCTCAACTTGAAACTATACTACAAAGCCACTGTGATAAAAAATAGCATGGTACTGTCAAACAAACAGATCCGAGGGTCAGTGGAATAGATTGAAGATGCAGAAACAACTCCAGACATACTCAACTATCTCATCTTTGACAAAGGATCCAACCATCCTCACTGGAGGAAAGATAGCCTTTTCAATAAATGGTTTTGGAAAAACTGGACTTCAACCTCCCAAAGATTAAAACTAGACCCCTAACTTTCATTATGCAGTAAACTAAAATCCAAGTGGATTAAAGATCTAAATACTAAAACAGAAACACTGAACTTGCTGGAAGATAAGTTAGGTAGAACTCTTGAAGACATTGGCATAGGGAAAGACTTCATGAACAAATCCTCAGTAGCATGGTAACTAACACAAGGAATCAACAAGTGGGATCTCATCTTTTTAAAAATCTTCTGCACTGGAAGAAAATCCAACAACAGAGACAACCTACGATGTGGGAAAAAATTCTATCAGCTGTTGTTCACAGAAAGGGCTACTATCTAGAATACATAAAGAACTTTAAATAAACAGAACTCCAAAATATAGAAATCTGATTCAAAAATGGGCATCTGAAGTGAACAGACATTTCTCAGACAAACAAGTGAAAACAACAAATAAACATACTAAAAATTGTTCAACATCACTGGTCATTTGAGAGATGCAGATGAAAACAACCCTGAGATTCAACCTCACCCCAGAAACAATAGCTGCTATCATAAAATGAACCAACAACAAATGCTGGTGTGGTTGTTGGGAGAAGGAACCCTTCTCCATTGTTGGTGGCAGTGCAAACTGGTGCAAGAATTGTGGAAATTAATATGGCGATATCTTCTAAAAATAGGATCAGAGATCCCATTTGACCCAGCTATCCATATGCTGGGTATCTTCCCAAAAGAATTAAAAGAATCATACCACAGTGATATATGTGCACCCATGTTTATACCAGAACAGTTTGTAATAGGTAAAACATGGAAACAGCCCAAGTGCCCATCAACTGGAGACTGCAGAAAGAAGATGTGGTTTTTTAATAAAATGGAGTAACTCTTAGACAGAAAGAACAAGAAACTAGAGACACTTTTAGCTAAATGAATGCTCATTGAGGCCATACTTGTAAGTCAAATAAATAGGACACACATGTATAAATGCTGAATAGTTTCTATGGTGTGAAAAAACTAAAAGTGTAAATAAGGTTCAAAATGTATAATTGATAATGTGAAACAAGAAGAAAAGGTCTAAAGTTGTAGGGGAATTGGGAGGGGTAGGGGAAAGGAAAGAAGGGAAAAGAAAAAATATTAGAAAAGGAAAAACTGGAAACAAAGTCTTTGTAAATAGGAAGGGAGGAGGGGCTGAAGGGAGGGCAGGGGAATGGGGAAAAATAAGAACCAAGATATTCCATGTAAAGGTACAAGATCCCAATGATGAATGTAACTCTATTGTATACCTAAAATATACCAGTAAAGTTAATTTAAAAAATCAATTATCTACAAAGACACTTGATCTCCAACAGAGTGTGACAGTAAGCACAGGTCTCCTCACAAAGAAATAGGGTTCCCAGAGTCTCCTCAGTGTGTTCCACACCCTGATGTCCAATGGTGTTCACATGAAGTTATATAATAGGGACCTTTGAAGGCAGTGCTACTCATACTAAACGCAAGGTGAACAGATTCCATTGTGCAGAGCCATCCAGAAAGCAATGAGATTTCCTGCATGAAGAAGAAATAGAGAAAATACTCTAAGAGGTTAGAGAATATGTGCATGGCCTTAGAATGGAAAGGAAAATGATAAATCTAACTTTTCTTGAGGAATATAACAAACTTACTCCAAAACATTGTCAAAGTTCTTAATGAGACAATGAAAGACATGTGACTCTAAACATATTCAGTATGGATTGTGGAGTGCCTCTTTATCCAATGGAAATTAATAGCCATAACTAAATATATATTTATCACTTTAAAAAGTACAATAAGTGATAACCTATGTAAAGATTCCAACCAGGAAAAAGAAGCTTAGCTAATTCTATACAGAACTGTAATTCTGAATGCACTTTTAGTCATCTGCTAAAATAATGCAGAAAAGTACATATCTGCTTGGATATTTTAGATTGACTCAGCCAATATTTTTCAATTTTGACAGTGAAAATAAATAAAGCTGGGTATATTTTTATGTGTTTGTTTCACTTTTCATGATTAATGTATGTTTATATATTATAGCTTTACATATTTATGGGATGCAAAGTAATTAGTTTTTAAAATAATGTAGAATGATGGAATCAATCCAATCAATGCATCCAGTCTCTCAAAAACATAATGTGTCCTCTGTGTTAATAGGCTAGGATTACATTCCATAATTGAGAAAGATGTTCAAGGAATACATATTTCACACACGTGTTTAATTAAAAATGCAGATGACTTTAGATGAAAGCTAAGGTTTATTATTAACCTGGTTAATTTGAATAATTAATCAATGGACTACAAGGAGGAGATGAAAGTGACAGAAAGTTTTTATTGAGTTTGTCCCAGGAAAAAAACAAACAACAAAGAAGAAGGTAAACAGTAAGCAAAAACAGAAAATAAAAGAAAGAAGGAATTGAAAAAAATGATAGGAAAAAAGAAATATGAAGAAAAGTAGATAAAAGGAAAAAAAGAAGAAAAAACTCAAATCCTTCCAAAAAAGATAAGGAAAGATAAAAATAATACAAAATGGGAAAATCTAAAAGATTTGGTAAAAGCATACATTACTGTGTTGGTTTTTGTACTGGGAATCTATCTCAGGATCTTGCCCTTGCCAGGCAGGCACAGTGCTACTGAGTTACAACCCCTACCAAAATTCCTGTGCTTTGGAATGAATGATTTCTCTCCAAAAAGTGCATGCAGACAGTCACAATATTCTATGCCTAGCTGTCAGGACTATGGGATTTGGGGCACCCTCTCCACATCAGAGGCCCTTCTGTCTGTTCGGGGAGACACTGCTGGTGTAGACCACAGGGTGGGGAGTGAGGGGGCTGTTGGGGTTAAAGTCTGTAGCCCTGGGGTCTGGTTGTTCTGTCTTCTCCCCAGCATTGTCCTCATGCAGGATCAGGCCTCTGTGTTGTTCCCATCTCCACTGCAGGACTGTGCCTTTGCCCTGGCCCTCCAGCCTTGATGACCCCATGTTGCAGGACACTGCTCATCCACTGCTGCACTGCTTGCTTGCATGAGGCAGGGCATCACTCCCACCAAAGGTTTTTAAATCTAAATAAAACTAAACATGTTTACACTACACAATATACAATAAAAATGTATGGTATTTGTATGATTAAGGGGTTTTTTTGTAGTACTTAGAATCAAAACCAGAGGTGTTCTATCATTAATTCCATTTATTCATTTATTTTTTGACAAGTTCTCACTAAATTCCTCAGGCTGGCCTTGAATTTTTTATTCTCCTGCCTCAGCCTACTGAATACCTGCAATTACAAGGAAGGCCAACATGGCTGTCATATGTTTGTATTTTTAATACTTCTGGAAGCAAGCTTCCATGAAAACATTACTTTCAAAGGACTTCGATATTTTAATGATAGAGGACTTGTGCTACTACAAAAAGAAATACCAACATTACCAAATACCGCAGCCAAAGAGAAATGGCAATCCCAGAAGACTGTTGGAAACAACAGAAGTAAACAAACTTTTTCTGTGTTGCAAGGATCTGCTGATGTAGGTGGTATCCTTCAGCAACAGCTCACCCTTCCCCTCCTCTCTTCCTGAGCCTACCTGCGTGTGCCCTCTGGTCTTGTTCCCATTTGTTCTTCCCACAGATGTCACTGATGCCTCCCAGAGACCCAGGGCCCTCTCCACGTAAAGGAGAACTATCAGGTTCTCCACACCCAGCCCCTGGACCTGGTTGGGTATGGGGACCTATGGCTGATGGGAAGAAGACTCTCTTCTGTGGCTCAAGAAAGAGGCTGGGGAACATCCTGCCTGCAGGGCTGCACATCACTAGGACATTTGTGACAGCTCTCTCCAGCTGGGCTTGAGAAGTTCAGCACTGGTCCAAAGGTGTGGAGGTCACTGCAGCCCATAGTGGGTTCAAAATCAAGCTGGCCAGTATTATTTTCTCAGTTCACTCTGTGGGTGGAGACAACAGAAATAATGGAAACCTAAACAAAGCCAGGGTTTTGCAATGTGGTATAATACATATCAAGAGAAAAAGTATTGCAAAACACTACATCATCAGGTTGCCCACAAGATGAAAGGGAAAATATTTATGCAGCTAAAGAGCATCCCAATTTTCTGCTGAAGTGATTTGTTTCATTTAAAACATAGTAATTCAAAAAATTAAATATACTGATTAACATGTAATGAGCCATGAAATTTGTCTACACTCATGTAAGTATGAAAACACTAATATTCATCTGGTCTCAGAAGCTATGAAAGATTGAGCCTGGTTAGGACTTGTATGGGAAAGCACAGAAGCTTTAAATTGAGTTTCCCCTGTGGCTGCATCAGACTGCCCTTGAGCCCAACATTTGAAAGAAGGCATGAGAACAACAAGCTGTGGACTTAGAGTCCACATCAATCCTGGAAATGACAGTTTTATTTAATCACCATCTGGCCTTCAGCTCTCTCAGGCAGATCCCTCAGAGCAAGACAATTCCCAAAAGTTCCAAGATAGAAGAAGTGCAAATCCCTCTGGACTTCTCCTTTCTACAATCTCAGCCCTGGAGCTAATTACGTACTGGAGCATCTCCGGTCTCAGAGCATCCAGCCAGGAATTGCAGGAGGTCCCTGAAACTGCACCTCTCTGTGGCTGGAACCCAAGACCCTGAAAGGAAGCTGCGTCCCTGACCCAGGACCCAACTTTCCCACTGCTGGCTCCTCACTCTCTATACCTTTGCCTCTTCACTGTCAAGGTAAATGGGGGGCCCAGTTACTCATGAGACATGAACTGAGCCTCCTTTCTCCTGCAGGGAGTCCCGCAAAAGGCTGTGATAGAGATTCTCCAACTTAGCCAAGGAAGGGGGTCATTTTAGGCAGCAAGAGGTAAACCATGGAAAGCTAAATGAGTGCTTGAGAGAATCTTCAATCCAAATGTGATCCCATTCCAGTACACACTGAGCCTCCAGGGACAAATACATACTAAGCCAGTTGTACAGATAAAATCAGCAGAAAACAAATGTAACGTCTCTGACACTCTGTATCTAACATGCTGTAAGAAACAAATATCTTAAGTTAAAAGAAAATTTCAATCAAGCCTAGAGGTTTGGACAGAATTTAGGACAAGAAATAACAAGTCTGTGTGACAAGTGAAATAAATATCCCTTGGTGAGTCACCTAAGTGTGAGTGAGCACTAAGTTATCCTCTTTCCCTCCCACAGTCATCACTCCTTGCACCTCTTGATACCATTTCCATTTGGAAAAATAAAATATACCTCCTTACTTCTGATTAGCTTTTTTTCCTCTTAAATTCTTTTATTGGTACATTTTAGATATAAAATCTGTTTACCTTAATCATTGGGTGCTTGTACCTGTACATGATGTATCTTGGTTTTTATTTTTTCTCCATTAAATGTGCACCCTTCACCTCTCCACCCTTTCCTATTTACATAGACTTTGTTTCTATTTTTTTTCTTTTCTCATTTTTCCTTTCCCTTCTTTCCTTTCCCCTTCCCCTCCCACCACCCCTACCCCTTTGGATGTT
>NW_004624938.1:533565-545242 GCF_000247695.1 Heterocephalus glaber | reverse complement strand
TGTTGGATTTTGTCAAATGCTTTTTCTGCATCTATGGAGATAATCATATGGTTTTTGTCCTTGGCTCTATTGAAATAATGTATTACATTGATTTGCATATGTTGAAAAATCCCTGCATCCCTGGAATGAATCCCACTTGGTCAGGGTGTATGACCTTCTTGATGATCTTTTGCATTCTATTTGCCAGTTTCTTCTTAAGGATTTTTGCATCTATGTTCATTATTGAGATTGGCCTATAGTTTTCTTTTTCAATTGGGTCTTTCTCTGCTTTGGGGTTCAAGGTGATGCTCGCTTCCAGAAATTAATTTGGGAGTATTGCTTCCCTTTCAATTTCATTGAAGAGTTTAAACAGTAGTGGCAGTCATTCCTCTCTAAATGTCTTGTAGAATTCAGCAGTGAACCCATCAGGACCTGGGCTTTCCTTAAATTTTAGTTACATTTTCAATTTCCTTGACTGATATTGAGTAGTTCAGAATTTTTAGGTCTTCTTTGTTCAACTTTGGTAATTCATACGTATCTAGGAAACTGTCCTTTTCCTCTGAGTTTTCCATCTTATTGGCATATTGGTTCTGGAAGTAGGTATTGATGATCTTCTGGTTTTCTGTTGGGTCTGTTTTAATTTCACCCTTTTCATTCATAATTGCATGGATTTTGGCCTTTTCTTTCCTTTTTCATATAACATTGCCTAAGGGTTTGTTAATTTTGTTGATTCTTTAGAAGAATCAATTCTTGGCTTCATTGATTTTTTGTATCATTCTCTTAGTCTTCATTGAATTGATTTCTGCTCTGATCTTTATACCTTCCTCCCTTATGGGTTGGTTTGATTCCCAGTACCCTGAAAAAAAAAAAGAGTTCAATTGAGTTCTAGTATTTCATTACTTATATTCTGTCTAATTGATCTACCTATTTGTGACAGTGGGGTATTGATGGCCCCCACTACTATTGTGTTAGTGAATATATGCCTTTTTATGTCCATTAGTATTTGCTTTGTATAGTTGAGTGCAATAATGTTTGGTGCATAAATATTTATGATTGTCATCTCTCCTGTTGGATTGTTCCCTTTACAAGGATGTCTTGTCCTTCTTTGTCTCTCTTAATCAGTGTTGGTTTGAAATCCACTGGATCTGCAAAGAGGATAGCTACTTCTGCTTTTTTTTGGTTTCCCATCACATGGAGTATTGTTTTCCACTCTTTAACTTTCAATGTATGAGTTTATTTTTGAATTAAGTGTGTTTCTTGTATGTAGCATACTGTTAGATTTTGCTTCTTGACCAATTCTGTCAGTCTATTTCTTTTGATTGGTGAATTGAGAACATTAACATTGATGGTTATTATGGATACATATTGACTTATCACTGTGGTGACTTTTTCTTATTGTTGGATTCTGCCCCTTTTCATTTAATTTCTTATCGTTCATTCTACTGTGCTTCCTGTGGTTGATATCCTCATTGTCTGTACCTAGGATATTATCTAAAATTTTTTGGAGTGCTGGTTTTTGTATTCAGGAATTTCCTAAGGTGCTCTTTGTCATGAAAGTATCTTATTTCTCCATCAAGTTTGAAAGATAGTTTTAGAGGGTACATCAATCTGATTTGGAGGCTGTTTTCAATTAGGGCTTGGAATACATCACTCCAAACTCTTCTTGACTTGATGGTTTGTGTTGAGAACTCTGCTGTGATTCTGATGGACTTTCCTTTGTATGTGATTTGTTTCTTTTTGCTCACTGCTTGTAGAACTTTATTCTTCTGTTGGGTTTCTGAAATCATAACAATTATATGCCTATGTGTAGATTTTTTTTGATCAACACTAGTTGTAGTCCTATATGTCTCCCTTATCTGTATGTAATGCCCTTTTCCCCTGCTTGTGAAGTTTTCTGCCACTACTTTTGTAAACAATTTTTATATCATCTGCACTCTCTCCTCTTTCTTCATTGGCTCCAATCAGTCTTGAGACAGAGTCTAAGTAACTAAATTGTCCAGGATAGACTCAAATTTGAGGTCCTCCTGCTTCAGCTTATGATAAATCATCAAACAGGATGATTGCATTTTGAAGTCCTGCCAGATTTGACCAAACTGTAACCAAAAGCATTTAAAATTGAAGTTTCAACTCCTGCCAACTCAAATACTGACATGATCAAAGAAACCAGCCCTTCAGAGAAAGCAACAATAGAAGACATTATGGATTAGAGAAATCAGATGAGATCTTAGCCCCATTAAAGGTTAGCTGTGAATCAGTTCCAACACAATTCCATTCTCAAGGGACTATAAATGAGTAGCCTGTCACTCTAAGAGCCAAATGAAAGAACAAAAATTCCTCAAAAAACAAAAGTAAAAATTTAGAACTAAAATAACTTTTATATTACAATGCTTGGAATCCAAGGAAAAATGTAAGACATATGAATGACCAAGAAAATAAGATCAATAGCAAAAGAAAAATGGAACCAAACACCGATGCCAAACATTGGAATTAGCACATAAGCAATTTTAAAAATCTGTTATAGATAAAAAGATTTTCAGTGAGAGAAACAGAAAAGGCAGAGGTTAGATAATAGCAGAAAAGATATGAAAAAATCTTCAAAGGAGCCAAAATATAATACTAAATGTAAAAATTTTAGCATTTGAAGTAGAAAATTCACAAGATGGAGCTCAATAGTCAATCAGACACTGCAGAGTAGAAGGAACTTGAAGACAGTTGATGTATACCATCCAAACTGAAGTATAGGCATCTCCAGGATAACATCAACCCTTTTGGACCACAGAGATAGTACTTGAGCCAAATGCTAGGACACATTCTTCACCACAACTACATGTACATCAGCAGGACTGAAAACAGTGTGGTGGTGAAAACTGGCCCTCTGTCTCCCCCACCAAGGCATTGTCATCAGAGATGAAAGGTGATTTTTTAAAAATTAATTTAATGGTACATTTGAGGGGTACAATATAATGACATTCATCATTGAAAATTTGTAGTTTTACATAATCTATTTTGGTTATTTTTCCCCAATACCCTGCCCTCCCTTCAATCTCTCCACCCCTCCCTATTTACAAAGATTTTGTTTCCATTTTTTCCTTTTCTCATATGTATTCCATTCCCTTCTTTCCTTTCCCCAACCCCTCCCACTTTCCCTTCCCTTTTGCCCCTTTTCTTACTTTTTCATATTATTATGCCTGTTGATCCTTATTTACACTTTCAGTTTCTCACACCAGAGAAACTATTTGGTATTTACACATCTGTCCTATTTATTTCACCTAAGAGTATTGCCTCAATGCGCATCCATTTACCTATAAATATCTCTCATTTCTGAAAGGAGACTTTTACCATCTACTTGGTAGTGGTGGGTGGCACTCCCATTCCCCCAGTGTTATGCTGGTGGGGCCAAGCAAGGAAGAGCACTTTTACCTTCGTTTAGAAGTAGCCATTAGAATGCAGCAAGGGAGCCAGGGATTTAGCTCAATGGTGCTGTGACTGCCTGGCAAGTGAAAGGTCCCGAGTTCGATCCCAATACAAAAAAATAAAAGGAAAGAAAGAAAAGAAATAGAATGCAGCAAGAATATCTGCTCACACCACTTCTATTCAATTTTTTTTTTTTTGCACCAGGGATCGAACTCAGGTCATTTCACTTTTGAGGCAAGAGGCGGAACCACTGAGCTAAATCTCCAGCCCCATCTATTCAATATAATTTTAGTGGCACAGTAAGTCAAGCCAAGAAAAGATAGATAAAGCATTCAGATCAGACAGACAGAAGTAAAAGATGAAGATGGTGTTATTTTCTGTATAGAAAATCCCACAGAATCCACAGAAAACTCCTACAATGAAAAAGTATAATGAATGATGTTGTAAGACATAAGATCGACACAGAAAAAATGTCGTATGTCAATATCCTCCTAACACATAGGAGCTAAATTAAAAATATAACACCATTACCAATCACTTTGCAAAACATTACATCTCAATGTATAAATTTAGCAAATCATATATAATATCTAAATGATAAAAAGTCTAAAATGCTGATCAAAGAAATCAGCCAAGACCTAAATAAAGGGAGAAACATACCAAATTGTATTGATTGACTCAACCTACATTCCCGGGTGTATCATGACATAGAACCAAAATCAGTTACAAATAAAACTATACTAGAAGACTTTTATTCTTCATGTAAGGTGTATGAACGCATGGTTGAATGTTAGGACATACGTAAAATAACAACAGGTTGGAGAACCGTATAATCTTAATACTGTAGTTGTGTTACTTTAACACAAACACAACAAAGGCATTTGTTAAAACTCCGTAACCTCCCTGAGTCTTTCTTTTGACTTAGCAAGAATACTTTCTTACCATGATACACAATATACACCTCAAACCAACAACAAAGCCAGGCTTAAAATTTTAACCACAGAGGAGTCATTATTAAATGTAGGTTCAAAACAGATATGTCCTAATTAAATCTTCAGATCAAGGTTGGCAGGATATGGAAAAATCAGTAGACTACAATCCTAAAAGAACCATTTCCATGAATAGGGAATTCACTCTGAAAACTATGTGGACTTAGCCCTTTAATTTCTGTCCACTAGGGTTATATATATTTACAGATAAAGATAAGTCTTCCCATTCAGGCTGCACTAATTGTTCTTCATTTTCAAATCCAAATCCATAGATTTTTTTTTTCAAAGTAGAAAGAACCTAGGAAAAAAGGCAAAGCAAATTAAATATTTTCACAATTGGAAATTAATTGTATTAAATTTAACATCAGTCCCCCTAAAATGCCAGCCTACTAAAACCCTGGGCACTGAGTGTCTAGTGATGTTCCCTGTATTGCCACAATTAATTGCTAGACAAAATTCAATACACACTGTGTGATTCCAAATGTCCAAGTCTCTCATAAGCTGCCCTAGTTTCCTCCAGGTTCCCCTCTATGAGCCTACTATAATAAAACTTTCACATCAGTGGAACTGTGTGCCAATCCTATACATACTGCTAGCACATCACCATACCTGGGAGTCATTACGGGGACTCCACAAATGAGAACCACCAAGTGCCCTACCATCTTCACATACTTGATAGTCCTGTTCACTTCATCTTCTCCTAGTGATTCATTTGTCTTACTCAATGGAACAGGCAAAGCATACCATACAACAGATTCTGCTGTTGGTGGAACTGGCTCAATTTTATTTTATACTAATGTTGTGCCACATTATTCTTTTGTTTTGGGTAATGATGGCAAATGAACCTGGCCTTTTTTTATAATACTTAGCAGCTTGTTACTAGTGCCTGGCAAGTGCTTTGCTGGCTTCATTATGCTACTAACTTTGCTTCCAAATTTTAGATGAAAACTTTAATTCTTCCATGTGAAGAAAACATTAATAAATTCAGAGAAAATCTTACATTATTTAAGTAACAAAAATGAAGATTTTTCTAATTAAATTCATATATTTGTTCTATTATTCTACTAGTTTAGCAATCAGAGTACACCACACAACTCTGGAGCTACAATTACATTCTTGCCTCTTAGGAGTGACAATTACTTAATGAGAAACAGAATGCAGTGATTAGTAATTTAATCTACACTAAGTTATTTAAGCCTAAGTATGCTAATCATATAAGATGTCCATCATCTTAAAGCTAAAATATATCATTTATATAAATCATTATTCTCATTTTACATGTGATTAAACTGAACTCAGAGAAGTTAGTTGCCAGCCACAAGTCGTAAAATTCATTATCGTTATGGGTGGAATTTCAATACAGATGGATTCAACTACAGACCTTCCTTCTTTTCTATTCTACTTATTGTTCAACTATAGGCATTTTTATCTACAGGATTTATAGCATTCTGTACAAGAGGGAGAAGAAAATTATCTCAAATTTTAAGTAATGGAGAGTTATCAGTTTCTATGTAGATGCTGAATCCCCAGTTCAACTCCCCCAGTAGAACTTCTAAAATGTAGAGGGAAATATTCCTAACAACAAATAGTGAGAAGATTAAAAACAATTGTCAGAAACCCATGTGAGGCTATGTGAATAGACATTTTGGATGAAGATGTAGGGAGCAAAGCAGGCAGAGACAACAATAACATAATCAGAAAAACTTGTAAATTCTGTTCTTGTCTTTCCCTCTGATTAATCTAATACATACATGCCCTTAATAATGATCCTTTTCCCCAAAGATATGTTGGGATAAGGAAATACAGACTGGGTAGGCCCTAGAGTTTCATTCCTTGAACCTCCAAAGCTGAGTAAGACCCAGAAGGATGACTCCTCCTAAATGTTTTCTTTTTTTTTGAGACAAGGTCTTGCTATGCAGTTCAGGTTGGCCTTGAAGTCACTCTGCAGCCCAAGCTGGCCTTGAATTCAGAGTAGTCCTTTTGCCTCAGCCTCCTGAATGCTGAGGTTACAGGTATGTGTCACCATGCTTGCCTCCTCCTAAAGATTTTAAATTTGTATTTGAGCATGGGAATTGTGGATGGAATGGCAAAAATTAAGATAGAATAATACTGGTTCTCTTTTGCATGACTCTCACCACACTGTTGTTGTACATCACACTATGTCCCCTAAAAACATTATATTCAAGTTCTAACTCCTGGCACCTGTAAATGTGCCATTTCAAGTTAGAGTCTGCAGAAATAATCGAGTTAAAATGAGATCATCCTGGACTACAGTGGGTTCTATATCTGATCACTGGTATCACTGTAGCCTGGGAGGTAGAGATTGGAGTGATGTACCCACAAGCAAAGAATGTCCAGGGTTGCTGACATCCACCAGAAGCTTGGAAGGAGCAATATAGGTCTCCACCCTAGGGTCTTCAAGGGAAACACAATTTTGTCAACAGTGACTTTAGACCACTGGCTTCCAGAGCTCTAAGCTAGTAAATTTTTCACACTAATCCTGGGATAATGTTTTAAGGAAGATTAATGTTATAAGGAAAATGGTGCAGAAATTGGAAGAAAGTTTATAAAAGTAAAAAGCATCAAAAATGCTGAAGTTTATATTATTAAAGAAATTTCATCAAACCATCGAGTCAAACAGACGAGGAGCCAGTGATCCAGAAGGGAAAACCAAAAGGTGATCTATTGAAAGCAAAGTGAAGAGCACATCACAGAAGCCTGAGTGATGAACAGTAAAGAGCAAGGAAAGGTGTGATGAGGACTAAGAAATGACCACAAGATTTGACAACATAAAAGTGCATCATATGTGACCTGAAAGAGCAACAATTTCCTTAAAGTTATAGAAGTGAATGCCTGACTTAAATTCAAAAGATAACTGTCAGAGCTGCAAATAGTGCCTAGGAATATAAGAACTCCAGAGAAATCTTGCTACAAAAGGAAGTAAATAGTATAGTATAAAAAGAAAATCCAGTGCAAAGGAAATAATTTTAATAAGTGAAATGACAAGTTTGTACTGTTATAGATTAAACTGTATCCTCACCCAAAATATGTTCTTGTCCCAAATCCAGAACCTGTGAACCTGACCTTGACCTTGTGTGGAAACAGTGACTTTGCAAAGGTGAACTGAGTTCCCAATGCAATAACTGGACCCACAGACCCATGCAGAAGAGAATGGCATGTGATGGACGACACAGAGAAATACTGGAGTAACAAGTCTACCATGCAAAGGTCACCAAGGACTGCCTACACCACCAGAAGCTAGGAGAGTAGGATGGGGCAAAGACTAAGAGCCTCCACAAGGAGCCACTCCTGGCAGCCCCTTGGTTTTGAACTTCCAGCCTCTGGCACTGGGAAATAATAAATGAATGGTTGTATCAACAGAAAGTATTTAAATATTTTACCCTTTTGCCACACAACAATTGGCCAGCTTTCATCACCCTGCCCCCACCCAGACCACCACAGTGCACTGAGGTTCGGCCCCAAAGGATGAACTCGGTTCCCCCCCACACCTAGGAGAGCAGGGTCAGGCATCAGTCTGGGAAGAGAGTGGTGGGCCCAGACCAGGCCTCCAGAGCAGCCCAGCCGCCAGGGCAGCAGGAGAATGGGGGACACGGGTGCAATTGGAGACCCCATACCTCCGCTGCTGGCTGCTGGAGCTGGGGCCTGCCAGACACTCAGGTGGTTGGGATCCCAAGCTGCCGGGACTTATGGGAAGGAAGCCTGGGGCTCTGCCCTCCACAGGCCGACTTTTGTGCTCACAAAAAGGCCCAGCCTTTGTGTCCTGGGGCACCACAAGGCCTACTGGGCACATGCCTGCATCACCTTGACATCATCATGCAAAAACGTCAGTGGGGCAGGGCCTCCTACCTCCTTGATTTCACTGTTCCCCTAGCAACTCATTGCACCTTTAGCAGGAGGCTAGTGGGTTCCAGCCAAATCTGACTAACTTAGCGACTTAAAGAAACCTTATGTAAAAATGAAAAATAAAAAAGGGCTGGGTTGTAGGTCAATGAGAAGGATAGGGGTTCAATCATTGGTACCATGAGCACTGTTTTTCTCATTCAAGTACTGTTTTAGCTACATTCTACAAACTCTTAATAGCTTGGGGTTTTTGTTTGTTTGTTTGTTTTGGTACCAGGGATCAAACTTGGGTCCTTGTGCTTGCAAGGCAGGTGGTGGAACCACTGAGCTAAATGTCTGGCCCAATAGCTTGTATTTTTATCTTTGCCAGTAGGAAAATCATGCTTACCAGATTGTCATTACTTCTTTTACTCAGGGTTATTTAGTTGTGAGATACCTAGTGTCCAAACTGTTGGATATTTTCCAGAGATAGTGTTGTTACTCACTTTTAATTTGGTAGCATCATTTCAGGGAAAATACTTTGCATGGCTTAAATCATCTTGACTTAATCCTCTTACTAAAATTTATTTTATGATCTTAGAATATATTCCATTTTAGTAAGAAGGGTGTTGTGCAAGTCTACCTGTTCTTGCTGAATTTCTGCTTTTTTCCCTATCACTTACTGAGGAAGGGATATTGAAATCTCAAGCAACACCTGTGAATCTGTCAATTTCTTTTTGTAGTTCTATGAATTTTTGCTTCTTGGGTACATTAATAATCAGAATGGTATATTTCCTAATTAATTGAAACTTTTATCATAATGAAATGACTTTATGGCCTGGAGTAGTTTTGATAGGAAATCTACTTGGGTATAATGAAAGCTTTTCCTGTTGAGCTTTCTCTTGTCAAGTGTTAGTGTGGTACATTTTAAAAATCTTTTTCAAAACTTATGTCTCTACATTGAAAAAGTATTTCTTACAGGCAGGATCTATTTACAGCCAGGGTGTATTTCTTACATAGCTGGTTACTTTTTTATTCAGTCTGACAATCCACCTTATAATAGGAATTTTAGACCATTTTCATTTCCTATGATTACTGATGGACAGTTGGTACATTTGTGCTCATGGTTATCTCCCCTGCCAGGTAAATAGTCAGTTGCTACCTTGAACACTGTGAAGGTTCAGAGGAGGGGCAGTGCCTTGTGCAGTAGGGAATCTATATATTTTGACTCTCTTCAAACCTACATATTAATACCTACTATTAATGGAAAGGAGGGCTTGCTGATAAATGGTTGATTAACACCTATTGTGTATGTTAAATATATTGTATGTGGGGGAAATACAAGAGAACTGTGAGAGAGCCTTTTTAGTGTGATAGGCCATTTCCTGGATGGGGAAACTGCTGTCCTGGGAGTGGCATTCCCCAGCCTCAGATCCAGCCACTTGGAACAGGAAGGAGACTGCACCAGAGGAGCAACAGGAGGTGAATACAAAATGAACACACTTGTGTAGTTGAGTAATGCAGTATCTTCATGTCTGCTTATGTTTGTCTTGACTTCAAATGGTACCATTTACAGGCTGTGGCCATGTGCATAAGAGTTGATAAATTTTTGCTAATATATTTATGTATATTTTATGGTTTTAAATGATATGAGAGACTATAATCCACAGTACTTCCTTATTTTTAATATCTCTGGGTTCATCTCAGAAGTTTTTCTCTTTCTTTTTATATTTCAAGTACTTTAGAAATAAGCATATAAGTGGACCTGCATAGTTCAGCCTGGATTGTTTAAAGGGTCAATGGTAGTTAGGTTTGTCTCTCGTTGTGCTCTTTACAATTGTTTTCATTTTTCCAAGCACAATTTGGTTTTTAAAAAATAACCTTCATCCCTGTACTTCCGGTTTTGAATTTCTTTGGGAACAGTTCACTTACATATATACAGATTGTCCCTTCCTGGTTTTGTTCTTATGTCTGTTTAGGTGTAACAGAACAGCAGTCAATAGAGGGTTAATCCACACTCTACTGGTGTTCATGGATACTGGGGTGTCCAGGGGTGCCTTCTAGGCTCTTGTCCTGTTGAAAGAATTGGACAAGGGAAGAAAATAGAGATTTTACATTTATTAAAGGTAAAAGTAGGGAGAAAAGGGAGAAATGCTTTGACAAAAAAGGGTCTCATAAAAAGGAAGTGGCCTGAAGAGAGAGTGTGGAACAACACACAGGGGACCATTACAAGAGAGACAGTGGCCATGAGGCCAGTGGCCACAGTCTTTTATACCTCCATTCTGATGACAGACCTGGGCTGCCTATGTAGGGCTCTGAAGCTGCTCTGCACATGTGTCTTGATCATGATTAACAGGTCTCCATGACTGAGAGGTCACACCCAATTGCCCAGCGGCTGGCCATGCCCTAACCTCCTGCCTCACTGGGAGATGGCCTTTCTGATCACTCTACCCATAGTCCTGTGCACTGTGACTGTTCCAGCCTGACTGATGGGTGTGGACACTCTTCCTGAAACTGTGTGAGCACCAGGCACAGTTTCCTCTAATACTTTCAGGTAGTTTTTCCTTCAGTCTTGAGTAGTTTCCTGGCACATCTGTGTTGTTCCTCACTCTACTCAATATTCAAGGAGGGCCCTCTGCAGATATCCAGGGTCCTTTCTCCCTATTGCCCTCTACCATTCTGTCCTGCAATCTCCATCTGCCTTGGTTTTACCAGATTTAGCTTCAGCACCTCAGCTCAAGGTCTAGGGGACTCAACTTCAGTTCCTGCTCATGTGTCATGGTCTGGGAAGTCTCTAAGAGTAGCAGGGAGCTGGGACCTTATGAAGGCTTACCTCACCTGTTTCCTGCTGCTCAGCTATCATTGTCTTCATTAAATGAGGGCTGCTGTCTTGGAAATTGTTCTTTAATGTAGTGTCAGTTGAGGCTGTTTCAGACAGGAAGATAAACCTGTACCCATGACTCCCCTCGGCTAGTAGCAGACTGACACAGAGCCTCAATACCTGGTGTAGAATGATGAGCATGCTCTTCTTCATGCTCTGCCTAACTGCTCCCTGTTCCTTTCCATTTCTCAGTGCCACCATCTCTTCCCCTGTGATATCTTCCAGAGCTGACTGTATGTCACATTCCTGTATGTGATCAGAGATCTCTGCTTACACCATCTATGTGAATTTATAATGATCTTTTTTTGTCTCCCCCACTAGAATTGAAGGTAAACAATAGCAGGAGGCTCATGTATTTTATCTGCAGGGCTTTGTATAGTGTGTTTTACATTGCGGGCACTCAGTGTACATTTGTTCAGTCTATGAATGACAGAATGTGCAAATGGAAGTTTCTTTATATGTAAAAGGTGGTCCTATATTTTATTTCTGTCTTCTTTCTCCCTGATATAGATACTGTTAGGCTGCTGAAACTATGGGGTGTATTTTATTCATGTAATTAATAGAACTGCAAAAT
>NW_004624938.1:508260-524648 GCF_000247695.1 Heterocephalus glaber | reverse complement strand
TGATTCTTTTAATTCTTTGGGGAAGATACCTAGCAGGGGAATAGCTGGGTCAAATGGGACTTTCAATCCTAGTTTTCTGAGGTATCTCCATACCGATTTCTACTGTCAGTTTGGAAAAAACAAACTCTGAAACTGACCACTATGGCTGGGTATCAACCTTTAAGATTGGGGTCAATTTGTTAGCTCTGATGAGGGGTGTGGACTCTGCCAGTGGGGTGCTTCTCCCTGAGAGGCCACCAGGGCCTCGCAGCCTGCATGGTGACCACAGGCTTTGCCCTGACCTCCCTCCCACACTCCCCTGATGTGCAGAGACCCCACTTCTCACCTTTGAGCACGGTCATCTGGGCAGGGAGAAGGACAAGCTCGTCCCAGTGAGACCTGTCCTGCTCTATCCCCAAGAATCCTTCCCAAGGTGTAGGAGCTTCACACAGCCCCACACCTAAGCCTGTGCCCATGAACACTGTACAAACCATCTTATCATTCTCCATACATGACCCACAGTTCATGACCTGCACTGGACCATCCTGGGCTCCCTCCCTGACTGTACACCCTCACCACATCCTGGCCTTGACAGCCTCTACACTACCTGCCACACCTCAGGCCTCTCCTCCCTTAGTAGACCCCTCTGACTTTAGTGAGACCCCCTTCCATTATCTGGGATCCCATACCAGGCCCCCTCCTCCAGCCGTGGGCCTCTGAGATCCAGGCCTGGCCTGTCCCACCCCCAACCTCCAGCTACCTGTGCAGCTTTGCTCTGTCCCTGCACTTTTTGTGCTCCTGTCCAGGGCTCCTCGATCTCTCCCACTGCAGAGACCAGTGCTCCTTCTCAGGGTAGGGCAGTGCCAGCCCCAGGAGCAGGTCCTTGTCCCACAGGACTGCAGGACTCTTCCCTGGGAGCCTAGAGGTGGTGGCCACAGCCCCAGGCAAACTGGTGCCCCTTTCCTTCTTGCCTAGGCTTCACCAGTAGTGGTGGCTGGCCTGGGGTGTCCATGGCATGGAGCCCTGGGGGGTCAATGTGGTTCTTAGGGGAGGTCCGGAGTGGAGATCTGGGTGTGAGGGAGCCTGCCAGACTCCACTCCAGGAGCATCAGGAGGATGAGCAGCTGCAAAGGGGTGGTGTGGAAAACGGGGCCCACAATGGCTCCTTCCTGTGAGAGGCAGCACTGAGCAGAAGACCCCAAAGGCCCCAGGTCCCGCATCCCAGGGTCATGCTTCATTTTTCCCAGCAAGACTGAAGGGCGCCATTTGGCAATGCCTGAGACATTTTTAGTTCTCAAAACTGGGTGATGTTGACAGGCGTGGTGGCACATGCTCATAACCCTGGCACACTGGAGGCTGAAGCAAAAGGATGGCTGTAAGTTGGAGGCCAGCCTGAACTACATAATGGGATCCTGTCTCAAAAAACAAAAAAGAAAACGGGATGATGCTGGACATAGTGGCACATGCCTGCCACCCCAACTACCCTAAGCTGAGGCAGAAGGATCACAAGTTCGAGGCCAGACTGGGCAAGTTAGCCAGAATGTCTCAAAATAAAAACAGGAGAGGGGATGGAGCTCAGTGGTAGAGTGTCCCAGAGTTCCACTCCCAGTTCTGCACCAAACACACCCCCAAAGCTGGGGGTCACCAATGGCATCCCATGGGCAGAGGCCAGGGTGCTGCTGACCCCCCACATCGCCCAGAACTGCACCAGAGGACTCCAGACACACAGCAGGGCTGAGGCAGAGCCCTTGGGTGACATCATAGAAGCACCATCTGTGGAATCTCTCTGTGCTCAAATCTTGCCCTTTGCCAAGGCAAGATGCCTCCAGGACCTGGGCTTAGAAATCCATCTCCATGGCTGCAAAACTCCCCAGGGGCCCGAAGCCAAGGGGGTGAAGTCAGAACTTGTAAGTGGCCTGGGTGTCCCTCATACCACTGTGGCTGTTCCTGGACAGCCCAGCATCTGTTATTTTCCCCAAGAGCCTTGAGGTTCTGAGGCTGCCCCTCCTGCTGGCCCTGAGGGTTCAGGGAAGGCTTTGCAGACTCAGCCTGGACACTCGCAGGGAGCCCCCACACCTCAGGGACCCCATGTCCTCCCTCAGTGACCTGTAGGACTTCAGGGCAAAACCTGAGGGATGCTGGGGGCCCCGCCTCTAGCCCCCCACTGCACCCCAGCCTCCCCGTGTCTGGCTGGCTCCACAGCACTGGGTCAGACAGCTGACTGAATTTTTACAGCCTCCCCAGTGGTCCACCAGGCTCTCAGAAGTGCTTACTCTGCCATTTCTGTGTGATTTGTGACTAGATAATTGCCAGGCCTGAGGAAAGGGTGCCAGCTAGTGCTGATTCCAATTCCTGGCATTCCCCCTCCCCTGCAGCCAGCTCAGTTCCTAGGGGACCCTCACTGACTCTGTAAGGGGGGCAGACACTGGAAGGTCATGGCTCCTGCCATCTCTGTGCTCTTCCTAGAGCCCAGCACTGAACAGTGTCCCCATCACTCTCCATCTTGGCCCGTCTCCACCCCGCTGAAGACTGACAGTGAGCCAGGGCCCAGGCAGGATTCTGAGGGCTCCTGTTCTGTGGCATCTGCCCCTCCCTGGGACCTCAGACCTTGGGTCAAGGCTCAGAGACCCGTGCGCCCATGGCCTGGCCCCCAGCCCTTCCCTAACTAGATCCTCACAGCCCCTGGGGCACTGAACCCCTGCCACTCCTGCATTGTTCTCCTCTGGCTGCAGGAACAGCTGGGTTTGGGGCCCATGGCAGCTCAGGGTCATGCTCTGGGCTGAGCTGGGCCCAGTCTGTGCTGCAGGGACTCTGGTGACAGCTTGGGAGAAGGTGCAGGGCCCCCTCATTCAAAGGGATTCACCGTCATTCTGGGGAAGGGAGGAGGTGGGAGGGTGGATAAAGCAGGGTAGGGGGTGGCTGAGCAGAGGCCACAGCCAGGCAGCTGCATGGAGTGTCAGTGCACTCAGGGGGCACCATCCCTCTCCTCAGACTTTGTCCACACCAGGATGCCCCACATGGGCCCCCAGTTCCGCTCACCAGGACCAGTCCTGCTCAAAACTGACCATGGCTCCTTACTGCCTTCCCATTTAGCCATGGACTCCTCCCTTTCACACTCAAGGCCATTTATAATGTGACCAAAACCTATCTCTGGAGCCCTAACTTGTGCTTTCTCCTTTCAGAGCCAACAAACTGTTCCCTGGGCCCCAAACACACCTCTTTCCTATCTCTCTGCTCTCTCTTCCAGGTCCTGCCCAAATGTCACCTCTTCCAGGTTCCTTGCCCAGTCCCCACCTGGTCTGATGCCCCGATGGCCTTGTCCAGCTGTGGGCTGCTTTGAAGCCCTAGGCCAGAGGGGCTTCCCCAGTCCTTCCTCTGCACTGGTGGAGGCCCTGGGCCAGGCTGGGTGGCACTGGCACTACGGGCAGGAAGGAATGCAACCCCAGAATGTGAGGGAGACTGGGAACACTGCATGGTCCCTGTCTTCCAGCTGTGGGATTTTCATGCTGGTTTTGGCATAGCCCAGCCACCAAGATGCCAGCCTGGCAGAGAGCCACTTGGGAAATGTGGTCCACAGCAGAAGCCATGCCAAGGATCCCAAGTGGTAATGGGCACCATCCTTCCCATCAGTCTGGAAGCCAGTTGGAGCTGTCAGAAAGCCCCGGGCACCCAGGCAAGAAGAGGAGGTAGGTGCACCCTGCCCACCAGCCCACATACCTCCCCAGGCAGGGACAGTCAGCAGCCCTAGTCACCCTGGATGAGAGATGTTAAGTGGTGTCAGAAAGGCCCACACCCTAGAGATGGCCTTCTCACCACTCAAGTCTGATGGTGAATTATCAGAAAACAAAACAAAATGTAACAATGAAACAACCCTAATCCTAGTCAGAACTAAGCTCTTTCCTGCTCATTTACTCTTCTCAACTGCCTGCCTCCCCAGGTAGTACCCCACCCACCCTTTTTTGAGACAGGGTATTGCTATGCAGCCCAGGCTGGCTTCAAACTATGGTGATCCTCCTGCCTCAGCCTCTTGAGTGCTGCTAGGATCACCGGGCACCAGCACATCTGGCCTTACACATTTTTTAAATGAGGAAACTGAGGATCTGGGAGGGCAAGCCATAAATCCAAGGTGATGCCACTTGAGGCCTAGGTTTTCCTGGCCCAGGTTGGGAAGGAACATAGTCCTTGTGACACTGCCAATGTCTTCCTCCTTCAATCACTGCTTGACACTGCATCTTTGTCCTTTGTTTGTGTGGTACTGGGGATTGAACCCAGGACCTTCACACCAAGCTACATCCCCAGCCCTTTAAAAAGTTTGTATTCTGAATCAGAGTCTTGGTAAGTCACTCTTTTGCCCCAGCTGTGCTCCAATTTTCGATCCTCCTGCCTCAGCCTCACAGAATGCTGAGGTCACAGGCCTGAGGAATCATAACCAATAGGCTGCATCTTTGTCATTCAGTGCAGTCAGGGCCTAGGAGTGAGAACCAGGCATTGGCAGCTGGGAAAAGGAAGCTAAGGAGGGAGGGCCAGGGGCTGATCTCCCATCCTGTGGGAGAACTTTGGAGGGTGCTGTCTCCAAACAGTGGTTCAGGCAGTGTGCAGTGTAAGCCAAGGCTGCCAAAGTAGCCCACAGTTGGGCCCCAAAGCCCTTCCCACAACAGCCTGGAGGCTGGGGCCCTGCCTGACAACAGCTGTGGAGCTGGCACCTGTTGGAGCAGAGCTGTCTTGCTGCTTGCCCACTGGCTGCATGGTGGCTGCTGAGTGGACGCTGGGGACACCAGGCAAGGGACGTCAGGAGGCTGGGCCAAAGCCCAGTCCTAGAGCCAGACCACCCACTCTAGGACTAGGGGCCAGTCACCCCCCTCCCAGACCTGAAGCTCCTTCTCACTGGACATGGACATATCTGAGCCACCATATTTGCAGGGATGTTTTGGGGGTCCTGAACCATTTGAGTCTAACTCACTTTTACAAAATATATTCCAGGGGCTGGGGATTTAGCTCAGTGGTGCTGCCTGCCTTGCAAGTGCAGAGTCCCAACTTCAATCCCTTGCCCAGCCTATGAGACAGATTCTGGGTTTGACCCCCAGCCCTGACACACACACACACACACACACACACACACACACACACACAAACTTTTTGGGGAGCAGTGTGGGGAGTGTGTTGCTCTGTAATTCAGGCTGGCCTTGAACTATGTACCATAGGCTGGCCTTGAATTCATGGTGATTCTCCTGCTTCAGCCTTGAGAGTGCTGGGATTACATATGTAGGCCATCACACCCAGCCTTTTTTTGTTTTTTGAGACAGTGTCTCTTGCCCTGACTCTGGTTGAACTTGTGATCCTCCTGCCTCAGCCTCCTGAATATCTGGGTTTATAGGCATGGGGCATTGTGCCCAACTTCTTCCATTATAACTTGGGCTTCTCCTGGCTCACTGAAGTGTATTCCAGTTTAAGAGAGTAACAGGTGCTATGTGTAACCACTTTGTTGCCTGCTTCAGTACTTTCTGGATGAGGATATCCAAAGCCTGCTGAGGCTCCATAACTGGCTTCCATTGTGTTATTTTACAGCCTGGAGAACAGTGCCTTTCTTTCCCTTCTTTACTTCAAGCGAGTACTGTAAGCGAGGCATGGCAGTGCTTGCACAGAATCTGCGTAGCTGAGGCTAAAGAGACAGTCTGATTGAATCTAGGTGCTAAAGTTGCCTCTTCAGGGCATGTCTGATGTGGAGAGTGAGAGGAGCTAAGAACAGCTAGATAAAACAGTGGATATAAGTGATTTGGCCACCAAGCTATTGGACAGTTGGAAAGACCTAAAGGAGGTGTATCGAATTCCAAAGAAAAGTCAAACTGAAAAGGAGAGCACAGTAACTGAGGAAGAGATGCTGTTGGACTCAGAGATCAAACAGCTGCCCCAAAGACTCCTAAGGTCAAGAGAGAGAGAGAGAGAGAGATCCAGATAAGCAGACTCAGAGTAAAGAGAAAAGGAAGGGGCTCCCTCTCACCACCTTCTTCTGCCTATGAGCGGGGAACAAAAAGGTCAGATGACAGGTATGACACGCCAACTTCTAAAAAGAAGGTACGAATTAAAGACCGCAATAAACTCTCTACAGAGGAACGCCGAAAGTTGTTTGAGCAAGAAGTGGCTCAGCGGGAGGCTCAGAAACAGCAGCAGCAGCTGAAGAATCTGGGAATGACATCACCCCTGCCCTATGACTCTCTTGGCTATAATGCCCCCATCACCCCTGTGCTGGCTACCCACCAGGCTATCCCATGCAGGCCTACGTGGACCCCAGCAACCCAAATGCTGGAAAGGTGCTCCTGCCCACTCCCAGCATGGACCCTGTGTGTTCTCCTGCTCCTTACGATCATGCTCAGCCCTTGGTGGGACATTCTACAGAACCCCTTGCTGCCCCTCCACCAGTGCCAGTGGTGCCACATGTGGCAGCCCCTGTGGAAGTGTCCAGTTCACAGTATGGGCCCAGAGTGATGGTGTGGTACACTGAGACTCCAGCATTGCTGTCATGCTGGTACCAAGCCCAGGCCCAGTCCAGGGACAGAATTATAGTGTTTCGGATTCAAACCAACAATCTGTCAATGTACAGCAGCAGTACTCTCCTGAACAATCTCAAGCAACCATATATTATCAAGGACAGACATGTCCAAGTGTTTATGGTATGACATCTTATTCACAGACAACTCCACCAATTGTACAGAGTTATGCCCAGCCAAGTCTTCAGTATATCCAGGGACAGCAAATTTTCACAGCTCACCCACAAGGAGTGGTGGTACAGCCAACTGCAGCCGTAACTACAATTGTTACTCCAGGGCAGCCACAACCTTTACAGCCACCTGAAATGGTTGTGACAAATAATCTACTGGATCTGCCACCCCCATCTCCTCCCAAACCAAAAACCATTGTCTTATCTCCCAACTGAAAGACAGCCCGAGATCCAGAAGGGAAGATTTATTACTACCATGTGATCACAAGGCAGACTCAGTGGGATCCGCCTACTTGGGAAAGCCCAGGAGATGATGCCAGCCTTGAGCATGAAGCTGAGATGGACCTGGGAACCACAACATATGATGAAAACCCCATGAAGACAACAAAAAAGCCCAAGACAGCAGAAGCAGACACTTCCAGTGAGCTGGCTAAAAAAAGCAAAGAAGTGTTCAGAAAAGAGATGTCTCAGTTCATTGTCCAGTGCCTGAACCCTTACCGGAAATCTGACTGCAAAGTAGGCAGAATCACCACAACTGAGGATTTCAAACACTTAGCTCAAAAGCTGACTCATGGTGTTATGAACAAGGAGCTGAAGTACTGTAAGAACCCTGAGGACCTGGAGTGCAATGAGAATGTGAAACAAAACCAAGGAGTACATAAAGAAGTACATGCAGAAGTTTGGGGCTGTTTACAAACCCAAAGAGGACATGGAGTTAGAGTGACCAGTGGGGCCAGGGTGAGAGGACGGCTGATCAGACAGGCCAGCCTGGGAGAAGAAATTCCTTGGGCCTCTGTCCCACCCCCACCGTCGGGCTGTGCTGACACGTCACCCTGGGAACCCAAGCCTGCAGGTGTCACCTGAAAGCCACAAAATGAACTCCATCTGCAGATGACCCCTAGTTTCAAGCAATTGGGCTGTGGTTAGAGGTCATCAGAGGGAACAGCCCAGGGAAGACCCTGGCCAAGCCTGACTCGACCCCACTTTCCACCTGAGTCTCCTCCTTGGTGGTGCTGTCAGCGCACAGACCCATGCGCGTCCCCACCCAAGACGCTTTACCCTGATGATCTGTATTATATTTTAATGTATATGTGAATATATTGAAAATAATTTGGTTTTTCTTGGTTTTTGTTTGGTTTTTGTTTTGCTTTAGCCTCTATATGCTCGGATCACAGAAAGACTTTGTAAGGGTGGGTGAAGTTCTCCTGCAAGGTTTAATTTGTTTTCATGTAAATATTCCAAAGCAGGCTGCCTTGTGGTTTTGGTTAGCCCTGTGCTCCGTTGATAAGACTGATTTACTGCTTAAAATCACTTTACTTTATCCAATTTTTACTGAACTTTTTATGTAAAAAATAAAATGAATTAAAGAACTTGGAAAAAAAAGTTGCCTCTTCATAAATTAGAGACCATTTTAATTCGGGGAAAGGAATTATGGGTGGTAATGGAGTGCTACACTGATCATAAAACACCACTTTTATTGGTTTTATATCTAACATTATTATTGTGGGTTAGGTTTCATTTGTGAAAAGATTTACACTGCTCAAAAATGTTTTCAGAGCTGGGTTTAGTGACACATGCCTTTAATCCCAGCATTCTGGGAGGCTCAGCCAGGAGGATCCCAATGTCAAACTCAGACTGGGCAACTTAGCAAGACCCTGTCTTAAAGTAAAAACAAGTCTGGGGATGCAACTCAGTGTGAAGAGCCTGGGGTTCAATCCCCAGCAGTCATAGGGGAGGAAGACCCTGGACACTGGTTGGTTTTAGATGGTCCTAAAGGCCCAGTCTGCCAAGGAACCATGGAAATTCATAATGCCAGGTGACAAGATCCCTCATCAGTTTACGCGACAAGCACTATTCCCAAGGTTCTGGAGGAGCCCTCAAGGATAGAGACTTGTGTTTAGCCAACATAGGGTCAGAGGACATATCCACAAATGCTGAAAGAAATACAACAAAAGGACAACTCTCCCAGGACAGCCAGATCCTAGCCAGCCCTTGGAGACAACCTGTCTGTTCTCCACCCAGCTCACTCAGTATGGCTGACTGGGGCCCAGATGAGGCTGAGATGGGCTTGGGGTCTCTTGTGTGTGTGTGTGTGTGTGTGTGTGTGTGTGTGTGTGTGTGTGTGGTGGCACCCCTGTGTGTCAACCTGAAGGAACTTGGAGGGAGTGCCCCTACTTACCCAAGACAGGAAGTGGCCTCTGAACCCCCCCAGGAGCCTGGAAATGTCTCCAAGGAGAGCCATGGCAAGAGCTCAGCACATAGACCCCCTCATGCCTCGCTGAGCCTGGAAATGGGCTCTTCTGCTGGTGGGAATGGGGTCTGCCATGCCCCACAACTAATGGTGCAGGGACCCCGGGACTAGGGTCTGACCTGTCTTCTAGAGTCTCTGCTGTGCTGTGAGGATTCAGTTCTAAAAGGTCCTCCTTCCAAGTCTCCTGTGACTGGATGGTGGGGTGGTGGATCCCTCCTGGAGAGATCTCCTCACTAAAAGGTTCCGCCAGGCTGGGAGCCAGGGAATAGTGATGGTTTCCCTAGAACCAGGACTCAGGTTTGGGGGCAGGATTCACCTCTGCTTTCCCACCCCTATTTCCTCAGGGACCATAAGATGTGTAACTTATTTAATTCACCTGACTCCTGCCCTCCCTCCCAAGCCCCTGGAAGCAGGCCCTTGAATTTAGGGGGCACTATCTCCCTTATGGCTGGAAAGTAGGGAATTTCACCTGTTCAGTAAACATACTTACATTCTATAAGAGAGTGGAGAGGGATGGGATAGATTCTAAATTAACTCCTAGGGCTGGCCTTTGTCCCTGGGCCCTCTCCCCCAGTCCCTCCTACCACCACATGGTGTCACAACTTACTTTTCCTGTCTGTGAAATGCTCTCACTCACCTGTCATGAGATTTGATGGCTTGGGAGGTCAGCACTTTGAAAGCAGTGATGGTGGTGTCAGGGTGTGACAGAAGGCAGGCAGGGTGAGAAACCGAGGGGGGGGTCACTATCACATTGGTGCCTTAGCCCTGGGCCTGCCTGCCTCCCCCAGTAGCTCTGCACCCTCAAAGTGACACCTTTCTAACAGGAAGGGGACTCCCAGTATCACCGGGACCTCAGGGCAGAGCCCCAGCTGCCCTTCCTCCTCAGGCAGGGAACCCTGCCCCTCCAGGTGCAGGACAGCTCTGGTCTGAGGTGGACACAGCCCTGACCCACTGCAACAGAAGAAACCCAGGATATGCCTCAGAGGATTCCTAGACTGAGCAGAGACATGGCTCCTTCCACAAAGGAAGAGGCAGCCCTATCCCTGGAGGCCTCCAGTCTAATGGCAGAGGCACAGGGCTTCCCAGGATGATAGCAGAGGCACAGCTCTGGCCTGGGGAAGTCCTGGAACACTGAGCTTCTAATCTGCCACAGGGGTACAGTCCTTGCCCCTAGGTGTGCCTAGGCAGAGGAACAGTCCTGGGAGAGCAGTCACATGTCTAATGAAGGTAGTGACACAGATTAAAACACATGGATGGCAGACTGGCATGGTGGCACATGCCTGTGATCCCAGATTGTTATGAGTTCAAGGTCAGCCTGGCTCCATAGTGAGTTCCTATATAGTGAGACCCGGGCTCAATAAACCAAACCAGGGCCAGAGATTTAGCTCAGTGGTTCTGCCACCTGCCTCACAAGCACAAGGTCTGGAGTTCGATCACCGGTACCAAAAAAAAGGCCAATAAACCACACCAAAATGAAACAAAAGAACATGAAAAACCCCAGAAAACACAGATATCACCCAAACCCATGAAGCTGAGCCACTGGTGACCCCCAAAAGAGCTGTGTGATTTCGACAAGTCACTCCCTGAGCCTCAGTCCCCTGTATTGTGAAATTCCAGCAATGTGAGAAGGGAGGCAAGGCTGTGTGTGCAGCAATGGGACTCATGGCTGCTGATGCTAGGGTAGGGGAAAGGGAGGGAATGGGGGGCCTGGCCAAGTGTGCTGGGGTCTGGAGTCCCTGAAAGCACTTGTGTCTGAGTGTGCTGGGCAGGCACAGGTGGCCACATCCTCTCTCCTCAGCAGGGAGATAGATGGGGGGCCAGAGAGGCCTGGGCAACCCTGAGGGGCTCGTTGTCTTCACAAATGAGGTTTGGCTTTCCCTGAAGGGCATCACCATCTGCTTTCACTGTTCCAACAGCAGCCTTGGGACCCCACCTCCTAAGTCCTTCTACCTCAGAAAACCTGGGCAGGGCTGTGGGGGACTCCCCTAGAACCTCAGGAGAACTGCCTAGGTGTATGGGGGTTCTGCATGGCCAGCTCCAGGCCCCTTGACCCATGGTCCTGCTTCCTCACACCTCCTGCTGTATCACAGGTCCCTGGAAGCCTCCTCTGCCCAGCAACTCATGTGTGGTGGTCACTGGGGCAACCTCCAACCAGTACACAGAAACTTCACTAACTTGATGTACAGAAAATGTAACATCATTTGGCAGTTGGTCAGATGCATCACTTAATCTTCAAGTGGCAAAATACCTGCTATCGTGTTCTGGCAGAGACCAGTGTGGAGGGGAAAGACACCTAAAATAGCCAAGCCAGGGTGTAGATGGGCCTCTAGCACTTAATAGCTGTGTGTCCTTGGGGAAGGTAATTAAACTCTCTGGGCTCTAGTTCAACGTGCAAGCAAAGAATATTTTTACTGGAGCATAATTTGTTAGTCATCTGCCTTGGGAAAGACACAGGGAAGGGCAGTTGTGAAGAAGTTCTTTTCTCTTGGCCCTCAAGTGTCTCCTCTAGGGTCTGAACTGCAATCCACCCAAGCAGGTGTCGAGAGACCTGGGAGCAGGGGGAGGGTGGGAGACTGCACTGGCTTCTGTGTCACCTCAGAATCTGGAGCCAGCACAGGCAGTAGCAGTCAAGACTGACTCCATTCCCCTGGCAGCTCCTGCTTCATCCAGCTGCAGGGCATCTCCAGCTGCTCAGGCCTCCTCATCATGTAGGGCTGCAGAGGCTGGGCCTCCCTCCCCTCACCTGGGAAAGTCACCCATTGTTTTTTCCTGTTATCCTGCATCCATGTTTCTCCTGTCTGTATAAGTACTGGTTTTAATAAAATGGAATTGTTCTTCTATTTCAAAATCCACGCCTAGGACACCAAATCCTCAAGCCATGCTATGCACCCCACAGCACTGTCCAGCTGATGCTGCCTGGAACCCCTAGCTGAGCCCCTGGGTCCTGTGGAGAAGACAAGCTCAGAACCTGAAGGAAGAGGGGACTGAGGAGCCCCCAGGGTGATAGGGATGCAGAAGTGCTGAGAGGGCACCAAATACAGGCAGGAAAAGGGCTGCCTGTGCTGGACCAGGCCCCTGATGGCCCAGGACTTGGGCTCTGTTTCCAGAACCCTGTGTGCCCCTGGAAAGCCATTCACTATTGGATGTCAGGTTCCAGGCCTGTGGGATGGGACAGCAGCACCCTCCCCAGCTAAGATGAAAAAACATTCAATGGGCAGGCATGGAGAACTCTCTGCCATCCCGACACAGGGCTGGGCACCCTCCTGCTACACAGTATACAGATGCAGAACTCTAGAGGTAGAAAAGTGTGTGGGAGGGTTTTCATTCCATGGGAGCCTAAGGTTGGAAGACATAGCAGGAATATAAACAAATGTAATACTTCTACACAGAAGAGGAAGCTAGGCAGGGGCGGATGCATACACCTGCAATCCTAGCACTTGGGGAGTCTGAGGCCAGAGAATCACAAGTTGAAGGCCAACCTGGGTTGCTTAGCAACTTAGCAATCACTGAGTCAAAAGAAGTGCTACATAATGCTTTGCCTTGTAGCTCACTGCAAAAGTCTTTGGTTGGAACTGGAATGAAAAAGGGTCAGAGGGCCCTGCAGGAGCAGCCTCAGGATGCAACAGAGCTCCAGAGAAGTGCTGCTGGGCATCCACACACTCCTGGCCCTGGAAGAATGCTCCCACAGGCTGCTGAAGGGAAACCTCCATGTGTGTGGGGTCCCAGGGACAGGGACAGAGCCCAGGGTCTGTGATAGCAAGGCATGTGCTCTACAACAGAGCTACCACCCCAGCCCTGGAGATCCTCATGACTTTGTGCAGAGAGGTAATGGGACAGACGCCACATCCTTGGCTTCTCCTGACAGCAGCTTTTAAGGCTGGGGGATCTGTTTGTTTTCTACCAAGGCAGCAACTGCCCCTCCACTCTGGCTTTCTACTCATTTACCTAAGGGAAGCCACTCAATGGCTCTACCACAAATAACAAACTTTCCTCTACAGTGCCTTCCCTCCTTCACCTAGACAAGGAACTCCACTATCACTTCCAAACAGTACCTTCCATCAGTTCACATCAGGCAAAGCAAATACCACAGTCCCTCTCATCAGACACTTGCAGCACAGAGAAACTCACCTTGGTCATCACAGCTCCCCATCACAACAGCAACCGAGCCTGATTTGTTTTGCTTCCTGACCTGGACCAGCAGGTGCACACTGACCTTGACACAACTGTGCAGGCATCTGGGCCTACACATAAGGATTGAGGCAGAAGCATGAGTTCCCCCAACTTGGCAGCACTGATGCTCCATGGTGCCATCATGGGGGCTGGGCAAAGTAACCAAAGTTTGGCTTACCCAGAAGAAAGCCCATGCCTTGAGATGTACTCTGCAGACTCCTGTTTGGGCATCCAATCCTTGAGCTGCCTCCTTTGTGAAGACAGCTCCAAATAAATTAAACATCTCTCTTACCTTGATGGTGATGTGCCCATGGACATTTTCCATTTCTCCCAGCATGGCTGACATCAAGGAAGATTTCCCAGAGCCCACATTACCCACCACAGCCACCAGTTGGCCTGGCATAATGTCTAGGTTCACACTGAAAGAGATAAAAATTTTTGAAGATATTTTGGGGGATTTGGATATTTAAGAGTAGTTCTATACTCTTAAGTGAAATAAACCAGACACATATGTTTAAATACTGCATTGTTTCTCTGATGTGAGAAACCAAAAATGGAAATTAGGACTGAAATGTATAATAGATAATGGGAAGCAAATGTTCAAAAGGGAAGGGAAACAAGGGGAGGAGGGAGGCAGAAGGGAAGGAAGGGGCAAGGAAAAAAAAGAGCAAAAATACAAGGAAAAATAGAAACAAGGTTTTGTACATAGGGAGGGAGAGGGGCTTGAGGAGGTGGAAATAATAATAAAATTTATTTTAAAAGAGTAAAAAAAAATTAAACATCTCACTCAGGTCCCACTGCATGGTGGAATGAAGGACTCAAATGTAGACAAAGATCCTAAAGACCACAGTCATTGTGCCAGACTGAGTTATCACAGGATTTTGTTGTTGTTGATTTTTGCCTTTTGTTTGCTACTGGGGATTGAACTCTGGTCCTTGTGCTTGTGAGGCAGGGAGTGGTAGCTCTGTGCTACATCCCGGCCCCATCCCATAATTTTTTACAAGTAGATCAGAGTCCAAACACAGTAGCTTTTGAATCAGAGCTGACACAAGCTTTATTAAGTCTTCATAGAACATGGTCATGTGCATTCATGTTTGTACTGGCATGGTAGGCTGAGAATCACAGAGACAGGAGGACAATGCCAACTCAGCCTGATGCCATCAAATAAATGCAACTGATGTCTGCTGAAACTTTCATCCAAAAATATAATACACATTTTTCTCAGAAACATGGGGAACTTTCTCAAGTACATACCACATCTGAGTGAAATTGATACACATGAGCTGAAAGGATGCCCTGTAAATTAACAGATCACAGTATATTAAAACCAAATAGCACCAGCCTAGGAAAGCACAGAAATTATGCAAACTCATGAAGACTAAACAATAAGCTGGTGAAAGATCAACTGGTCCCAGAAGATATCAGAGAAAAACTTAAAAGCTCCTGTCATTGAATGAAAATGGACGCACAATACATCAAGCCCGTGGGATACCATGAAAGGAATTCAAGGAGAGCATGAGTTGCAGCTATGAAAGCTAACATTTGAAAAATAGAGCAAGCCCAATAAATAACATCATTATGCACCTTGAGGTCTTGAGATCAAGAACTATCCAAATCCAAAGTGGTAGTTGAGAGAAATTACACAGATCACACTGCAAATCAATACAACTGAGACTAAGTTAGCAAGAGTGAATGCCATGTCAAAACTAACACCCCAAGTTGCCTAGATATTCAGAAAATTGTAAAGGACACTGCCAAATTCATTATTGTAGATAACAATTCCTGATACCCTACTCTTAACCTTCACACTGACCCCATACTCTAATCCTCAACTAAAACCTAAACCTAAACCTTGAACCTGACCCCAACCCTAAATCACAACCCTAAAACTAACCCATTAGTGGAATCCTAATCTGAAACCCAATCCCAGAACAGAACTCTAATAGAAATGGTAACCAAAATATTAAATATAACTGTAACTCACACCAAAACTCTAATTCACTCACCCTGAATCTCACCCTGACCCTAGCCCCACTTACCCTAAACCCTAACCCTCACCTTAACCCTCCTGCTCACCCTAACACCCAAACCTAATATTCACATTCACCCTAAGCCTAAACCCCAAACATATTCCTTGACTAACCACAAACTAATCCTAATCTCTAATTCTAAACACTAACCACAACCTCAACACAAACATCAACCCAAATCCTACAGGAATCCCAACCCCAATCATAACCTTACTGCCCACCTTAACCCTAAAACCTAAACTCTCTTAAACCCTAATCCTTATACCTAATTCTAGTCTTAACCCTAACCACTAACATCAATGGTAGAAATTAAACAGTACCCTAACCTGAAACCCTAATACTATCCCTACGCATAACACCGAAGCTAAAGGCCAATACTAATCCTAATCCCTAACCATCATCTCTACTCTAACACTTATCCTCACTCTAAACCCAACACTGTTCCTTATCCTATGGCCAAACCTCACCTTAATCCTCAGACTAACCATAACCTTCATCCTCAGCTTTGTCCTCACCTAACACTCCCAAATCCTAACACTTTTCCTCATGATCCAATCAAATGTATTATCAATGTGTTTAGTGATGAAAATCGTACACAATGTGACCACTAACCAAAACCCTAGAAGGCAGAATATCAACAAAGGGTGAGGAAAGAACTACTCAAACAGAAAACAAATATCCACTTAGTATTCTCAAGGCTCACAAGTCCCATTTACAAGTTCCTGCTGGCCTGACCACCAGTGGTACATGCATGACTGTCCCAATGGGTGGGTTTTTATTAATTTTATTAGTAAAAACACCAATAAAGGTTGTACGATGTTAGTACCAGCAGAGGTACAACCTGCATGATGGGACAGTCACCCATGTACCACTGGGGGTTAAGCTCCCCAATAGTGAGACATGAATGATGGCCCCATTGTGAATGTATTAAATATCAAAGGTCTGAATGCTGCTAAGACACTCCTTCCTCACTGTGAGCCCCTGCAACCATTTCCTGTTTCCTTCCAAGGACAAGTATAATTTTTGGCCTATACCACTGGATTTTTCAAAGAATTAAAAAAAAAGACAGAATAAAAACTAAGGATCTAAACAGTTGTATTATGTCTGGGCAGGTTTCAGAGTATGAAAGAAAAATTTTAAAAATTTTGTCAGTATGATAAGACAACCATAATTTAAATGACATTTTTAAATCACACTAAAATATTAATGCAAAACCAAAATCCAATTCTCTATGATTAAAACAA
>NW_004624938.1:481242-508125 GCF_000247695.1 Heterocephalus glaber | reverse complement strand
CTTTGTGTGTGTCAGGGTCTTGATCACTCAAGTGAAGTACAGCCCATCTGCCTGACATCCACAGCCACACAGCTTAGCCTGCTGGCCATAAATGTGTGGGACGATGGGACACTTCCCTCACCAGAGCTGTCTTGCAACAAAGGGCTGCACAGCAGGTGCCATGGAGCAATGCAGCACAGCACAATGGCCACTGTCTCCCTCCCTCTGGACCACTGGGCTGAGTGGGAGCTGCAGCTGCCCAGGACCTAGAGAGGATTAAGCCATAGGTCACCAGCCCAGGAGAACATCTGAGTTCTCCATGCCAAAGCCAAAGGAGGCCTCTGATGATGCATGTTCTCTCCACACCCTTGTGAAACTGAGGTCTCTAAGGTGAGCTCTGACAGCCATAGCTTCTGTGGCAGCTGAGCACTTACAGGTCCCTGCCTCTCCAGGCCCTGGGTCCTGGTGGGGAGAGAAAGCTGACCCTGGCCTGGGTAACCTGGCCAAGACCACAGTCAAGTCCTGGGTAGAGGAAATCGAGTCCTTGTGCCCAGCTCCAGACCATCCCCTCTCTCCTGAGCACCCACACTCAGCACCTGCTCATTCTGCAGCTGACAGGACAGCTGTGGCTGGGGACTAGCACACAGGGGGTATGGTGAGGCTAGGTGTGGGGTTCAGTGGGGCCTGACCTCAGCGGGCTCCACCATACAACTCCATTTTCACACTTAGCTGGTCCCCACTGGGAGGATGATGGCCTGGAGGGAGAAGGGTCAGTCATACACTCAGTGCGATGCCACAGGGGGCCTGGCAGAAGCTCAGTTGCAGGTGACAACCTGACCTGCCACCACTGTGAAGTGACACAGTCCAGTGCCACTCAGAACCAAACACCAGGGCCGGGGTCTGTGTCTGTAGAGGGAAAAGGAGCTAGGAAGGTCTGGCGAGCATGGGGCCCCTTTCACTGTCAATTTTCCATTCTGTTCTCCTGGGTATTCCATTTCAAGAGTCCCAGCTTTCAGGAGAGGGCCTTTCTAAGCTCTCTGCTCTTGTCTGGAAGCCCCGGGTCCAGGGGCCCTCCTCATCCCATCCCAGTGCTGTCTGTTGGAGGGTGCTATACACACCTCTCCAAAGGGGCTGTGAGGGCATCAAGGGCAAGCCTGGGCCAACCCTCAGCCCTGCATGTGCAGCCTGCACCTGGGATCGCCTGAGGGTAGATGAGGTTTGCAAAGGAAAGATGAGGTCTGCCTGAACAGGAGTGGCTGAGCACCATCCTGATCTTGGGGCTAATTGGCCCAGCCTCTACCTGCATCTGCAGAGACAGGCTAGATTGTGGACTCCATGTGCCTGGATTTTAAGGAGTCCACTTCACAGCCTGTGGTCATCACACCTATGGTAGGCATGGGAGCCAGGAATCTCCAGGAAGATGCCAGGCCACAGGTCCTTTGCACCTATGAGCCTAGTGAGGAAAGTCTCCATGGGAGGCCTCAGCCCCTGGCCCTGTGCCTGCATGGGGAAACCAGAGTGGTCAGGGTAAGTATGCACACTCACACTTGTACACACATGCTCACAAGTACAGATGCTCCTTACTTGTGCCTCCTTACTTTCACTACATCCTAGCTTCTCACCTGTTCATATGCACACACTCACCTATTCCCACACGTCATTCTCACACACTAAACCACTCATCTATTCAAATCTACATGCAAAATCACTCATCTGCTCACAACCTCCCGACAGCCAAGCGTTCACATTCACTACCAATCCACATTCTCCACCTGTGTGCACCAAACTGGACTACTTCCCATACTCACACTAGACACCTAAGCATGCATGCTCACCATTCATCCACCAGACATGCTTACACACTCAGTACACACACACACACACACACACACACACACACACACACACACAAAAGCATCCATCTGGTATGGTTTGGATCAGAAATGTCCCCCATAGGTTCCTTCTTTTGAGTTTGAGTTTTGGAAGGTGGCTGGGTCATGGAGGGTTGTGCTCCTCCATGGATTGATTAATCCAATCATGAGTTCAAAGCTCAGTGTATATAGGATGTGTGTCCATGGGGGCCTGACCTGGAGGGTGGATTCTGTCCCCAGCCTCTTCCTTTCTCTGATTCCTGACTGCTTTGATTTGAGCAGCTTTCCTCTACAATAGCCATCCACCGTGTTTTTTCCTTGGAGCTACCTGACCATGGACTGCACTCAATGAAACCATGATCCCAAATTAACCTTTTTTTCTTTAAGAGTCTCATGTCAGGTGTATGTCCCAGCAAGGGAAATGCTAACTAGTACAAACTGAGACCCAGACACTCACCCAAAGTCAAGTTCATAGCCTGATGGAAAAACATTTTTGTCCTTGCTCTGTCTAGCTGTCTCATTTCTGTTCTGCATTGCCTGGGGACCTTCAGACTGACATACCCAATCACAAACCCATGACACTGGTCTCAGGGCCTAGTAACATCTCCTAGGTCTCAGGCTGGCCATCGAGTCTCCCGAAGCAGGCTACTATTGTGAATGGACACAAACTCCTGTCAGAACATACCACTGCAGGGTCCCAACTGTCTGCTGAGAAACAAAGGATGGTTCTGCTTCTTCTCAGCTTGGTGTCATAGCCAGAGTGAAGGCCATGAAGGCAGATGCTTGTAAAAAGAAGGAACCCCTGTCCATACTTCAAGCGGTCATGGCAGAGAGACCTGCTGACTTCCAGGTCTTGAGCCACATCTGAGATCAATTCCTGCACCTAAGGCCAGGCAGAAACATGACAACGAGTGCACAGTAACACTTGATATGTGACTTTGATGGAGATATTTCTCCCCAAATCTCATATTTTTTTCTAAGTATAATTAAATCACTTTTGAAGAAAATATGATTTTTAGAAAAATGGTCAAATGGACTCAGAGCTGTGTTCCAGGATATCATCATGTACTTTCTTTATTGAGTTTTACTTGGTGACTTTTTGCAGTGAATATCATATTATGAGTGATGAGGACTTCAGGAAACACATAAATCACACAGACTTTCTCACTGAAAATTCTCTTTGAACAACAGAGAATATTAAAAATAATAGAACAGACAAAGAACTACAATTTCACAGGAAAAACTCCAAGGAGGCTCCAGAGTTGGCATCTCGGGTCCCTATACTGAGGACTGATAGGGGAGCTCCTTTGCTTGCTGTAGAAATGTCAAGATGACAGGAAGGAGGTGCTGGGGATGTGAATTTCTGCACCTTGTTCCACAGGGTCACCTGTCACTCCTGGAACTGTGTCTGACAGGGTGGGGCTGGTGCCTCACGATGACGGCACTTCAACATTTTTTCCCAGCCAGGCAGACATGGGTCCCACCCTGGGAATGAGGAAACAAAGGGAGACCAGTGCTTCTGGGAGACAGAAATACAGATGCTGATGTCCTGCACCCTTCCAAGGCCCCATGGGGATGGGTTTCTAGGACATGTAATGGGCTGTCACAGAAACACTGTGGACAGCACCCTCAGGTTGCCTCTGGCAAGATGGACATGGTTGTCACCGCTTTCCCTGCTTTCCATGGGGTGAGTGAGGCTTGGGGACTTGGCCCAAACCCAAGTGGTGCAGTGGCACCTGGTGAGGCACTGCTATCATGTCATAGCCCATTCCTTCCTGCTCCTAGCCACAGCCTCTGGAGATCTGGAGACCTCTCTGTGGGTGGAGCAGGGGATGGCTGTGCCCCTGTCCCTACTGGTAATGGCCCAATCCTACCTGCACTGCCCAGGAAAGACTTAGAAGCACTAAGCAACCCAAGCACAGGAAGGGAGGCTGGCAGTTCCCAACCTAGACATAGCTGGATACTCCCTCCAATGCTCTTGCCAGACAAGAGCTTGGTCCCCAGTCCCAGAAGGCACAATTTCTACAGGGCTCCCTGGGGGAGAAAGAGGAGCCCTGATGTAGGTGGCTCTGGGCTCCTGGTGCTGAAACAAGAGGAGGAAGTGCCTCCCTGGGCATCTTCAGCCCTCTGCCACTGAGGGACCAGACTTAGGGACTCTGCTGTACACAGGAGATGATGGGTCCACCCGAGCACAGGGCTCGCACAGTGTCTTGATTAGGTGTGGCCCTAAAGTGGGAGGAAGACACCTGTTAGAAAGAGCAAGTTCTTGAGAACCCTGCTACTCTGGAATGTCTCAGAAATCTGGGCATGAGCAAAGCTCCCTGATGCCAGAGATGTGACACTGCAGTCTCCTCCATATGTGGTGGCTCAAAGCACACAAACCAAGCAAAGTCTGTATATGGTGTCACAGTCCACAGCTTTCTCATTCTCAATTGTGTAACTGGCAGGAGCAGGAACAGTCACCCTGAGCCACATCCCCAGGGCCAGCATGCCATGACCCACCTTGCCACAGGCTCCTGGATGTTGGCCAGGAACATGGGCTCGTCTTCATCCTGGATGTCAGGATGCTGTCCCCAATTCAGGCAATGTGACTTCCTCTGCAGTGTGGGGAAGAGATGCACAGCAGACGGCAAAAAGCAAAAGACCTGTGGATGAAGCTGTCATCATACCAGAACCTGAGATTCCTCAGAACCTAACACAACATTCACCAATTCCCATAACTCGCTCGGGGTCTGGGTCCCAAAAATAAGTGGGGCCCCTACACACTGGGGGCTGCATAGAAATGTGTCACCCACCTACCTTCACTATCCCATGGAAATGCAGGGTCTTGGCAACACCAGCTATGGCTGTCCAAAGCCCATGGTCAGCATGGGACAGCACTGGGGTGGGAGATGCCCATGCCTCGGTGGGAGAAATGAGGCCCACAGAGCCTGGCCCCAGCCCAAGGGGGCAGTGATGCCCTGTGACTTGAGAAACAGACCACAGTTCTCTAATCTCCTCTAGGGTGTGGGCTGGAAGGTGGGGTCATCTCCGGGTCCCCCTCCCTACAGTTTGTCCCTGCAGCTTGCAACCTAGAAGTGCACAGGTCCCTCCCATGTCCCAGCATCTGCCCCACACATTCCTGCCATAGGACAATGGGGACCTGCCACACTGTGATCTGCTTCTGCATCCAGTGTGACAGGGGTCATGCGCTGAATTAAACGAGAATCCAGGACCATCCTGTTCCTAAATGTGTCAAAGCCTTGGAGCTTGGTTACCACTCAGCTGGCAGGTACTGGGAGACTTGTCAGGGCAGGAGGTAGGCTCAGTGGCCCCTGAGCAGCCAGGGAACTGGTATTCCCCAGTGTCTAGTGTACCCAAGACTCCAAGAGGGGCACTGAGCATCCATCTCCCTGCCATCCTCTGTTTCTGACAGGAGGCTGAGGTTCAGGTGGGTCAGGATCCTGACAAAGCACAGGGACACGAAGCAAGAGGCCATGCTGGAGTCAGTGTTCTGGGACTGCACAGCCTCAGTTTTTGAACCATCAGAGCCACAAAGTAGGGCAGGGGAAAGCAGGAAGAGGAAGGACCACAGGGGTGGAACACATCTGAGTTGTTTCACAGGGCCCAGGAAGGAGAGAGGGAGATGGGGCTTCAGTCACACACAGGACCCACACTCAGCCCCACCCCTGCAAGCAGCTACCCCAACCTCCATCTCAGGAAGGGAAAACCAAGGCTGAAAGGACCATGCTGCTGCCCACAGGTGGTGAACAAGAGGGGCTGAGAGAAGAACCCAGGCCTGTGGCAAGAGAAGCCTGCACTCTTCAGTTGTCCCTACCAGGCTCTGACTGTGCCAACATTCAATGTAGATCCACCCCACATGCTCCTGTCTGTGAGCTTGTCTCTGTCAGGAGGCCACTGTAGAACATGGTTTTCATTCCTCCTCACCCTGGTGGGGAGCAAACCCCTTCCTTCCTGGCACAGGGAGAGAATCAAGAGTGGGGACAGCACCCCTGGTCATTTGTTTTCACATGATCATCCTCATCTCTTTAACTTGTTGTGACTCACTGGGGATGGGGACATCCCTGAGCCCATCCCCCACTTCTGAACATGTCCTCTCTGTGAGGAATTGCAGAGCCCAGGGTAGGACAGCTCACCCTAAATATTCACTGGGCAACAGGGGACAATTACTGTACCTGGTCCAGAGTTCCCTTCAGTTAGTAGCTTTACTGGCTTCTTCCCTGGACATTCTGAGGCCCCTGGCCTGGTATGGCCCTCAGCCTGTGCTTCTGGGAAGGTACTAAATTTTTCCTCAGGTGGTAGGACAGTTTTGCTGGATACAGAATTAGTAGCTGACAGGGCTGGTTTGGTTTTATTTTCATTCCACACTGTAAATAAAAACTAGTTTCCTGACCTCCAGGGTTTTGATGAGAAATCTAATGATCTGCTCAGGACGTTAAGATGAACAGTGTCTACTGATAGCCTCAGAGACACTGATGATATGCCTTTCTGTGCTTTGTGAACACTGTATTATCACACCAGTGACCACTTAGCAACATTTTGAGACCAGTAAGGATTTAAAGAACAGACTATAAGATAAATTTAAGGAGAGATTTCAAAACAAAATAATAAAAGGACATAAAAATATCCTATGAGCTTTAATTTGTAAAAAACTAAATATTCTCTATACTCCATGAAAGCAAAACCCTGCATCAATTAACTGAGGGTTATGCATGACCTGTGGGATGCTGGCTGGGCCCTGGGCTGCCCACACACAGCTCTCCCCTGTCTCTGGGGCTGGGTGGGCAGCAGGTCATGTCTGAGGTGGTCCTGGAGCATGCCACTAAAAGCAGGGACAAGTGACCCCAGCCCTTAGTGCTGAGGACACAGCAGCTTCTCAGGACAAAAACAGCAGAAGGGCCGTGCTGCCATCTGGAGGATGGTTCCCTAAGGAATCCTGATGACCCCAGGGTGGTGGAGGGCCCAGGCAGGGCCTGAGTCAGAGGGACCCACTGGGAACACCCAGCAGGGCCCCAGACACATCTGCCAGGTGTCCTGAGTGGATGTGATGCCAAGCAGCACAGGACTGGAGTCTTCTCACAGTGTCCCCACTGGGAGCCACTCTGCATTTGACTCCTTTGCTTTTCTAGAATCAGATTACAGGAGGTACCCAACTAAAATCCCATCAAACCAGCAGAAGCAATTTGAAAACCCTTTCTCTGAAACCAGAGAGGTAACATCAACTTTGGACAACTTTTCAACCCAGCTTCTGACTGCTCAGTTGTGGTGAATTGACTAATGATTAACTTCTAACATCCAGCTGAACCGAATCATGCTGACCTGGCACAGAGGATCCAATTGAAGATTGTCACCAACAGCCATAAAATAGAACTGGAGGGGAAGATCATGGGCTGTTGATTTTCAAGGAGAAGCTTCCTGCAGATGGTTTTCCTGATGTGAAGTTGGCTTTTGCCATTGGAGGAGGAGCTCGGGGCCTTGCTGTTGCTGGGGATGGCAACTGTTTTCCTCAGGAGAGCTCTGATCTTCACAGAGAGCATCACTTCCTGGCTCTGGGATAGATCCCTCAGCCTGGGGGCACAAATCCTTCAACCCTCTGGCATAGGTTTCTGGCTTCCTCCACTTTGGGCCTTCTGGGTACAGATCGTCAATACAAACATGAGACATTGCCACGGGCTCTATGCCACTGGATGGACTTGTGGAGGACATTGTCTTGGACTGTAAGAATTTAGCTGGATTTGTGGGGGACATTGCGGGGTCCGGGCCCTTGGCTGGATTCTTTGGGGCCCTAGTGTGTGGCTGATCTCTTGCACTCCTCAGTATTTGACTTTTTGGGTAAATATCATGAAATAATTCTATAAATCATGTGTCCTGTATTGAGTATATTCCCTGGCTAAAACCCTGACTTCAAGATCAGGCTTGAAAAAAGAATCATTTTTCAATAAAAATGCAACTTCCATCTAAAAAATTCCAACGCAATCATGCACACAAGAATGAACTAAAACTTCTCACCTTTCAAGATTTTGAAGGAACATGAACAACTTTAATATTTCTACACATAAGAAGCTAGTCAGGCATGGAGGAACACACTTGCAGTCCTAGCACATGGGGATGCTGAGGCCATGTGGGGAGGCTGATTGCAAGGTCAGGTCCTGCCTGGGCAGCTTAGCAATTTAGCAATCACTGAGTCAAAATAAATAATACCAAACAGTTCAGCTTGGAGCTCAGTGAAAAGGCCCTTGGTGCAAATCCCAGTGAGAAAGGGCCAGAGGGCCCTGCAGGAACATCGGGAAAACTCAGCAGAGATGCCAGGGAAGCACCTCAGGGCATCTACCCACTCCTGGCACTGAGACAGGCCCACAGCCAGGGGGAAAGGAGGCTGCCACAGGCTGCAGAAGGGAAATCTCCATATGCATGGGGTGTTCCATAGAGGGATGGAGCCCAGGGCCTGTGCATGCAAACAATATGCTCTACAAGAGAGCTACATCCATGGCCCTTGGCATGTTCATTACTATGTGCAGAGAGGTGATGGCTGATGCAAGGTTCTCAGCTTCTGAAGACACCAGCTTTGAAGGACAAAGTATCTATTTATGCTTCCTGCCATGGCAGTGACTGCCTCTCCACACTGGCTTCACACAGGGTTTCACTCTGATTTACCAAAGAGGACCCATTCAATGGCTCTACCACAAATAACAACCTGCTCTACAGTGATTTTCTCCTTCACTTAGAAAGGAACAAAAATATTACTTCCAAATAAACACTTCTATCAGGTAATATGAAACAAAGCAAATATCACAGTCCCGGTAATCATTCACTTCCAACACAGAGCAACTGACCCCTGGTCATCACCTTCTCATCACTAGCAATCGAGGCTTCTTTGTTGGTGTTTTCCCCCTGACCTGGACCAGCAGGTGTAGACTGAACTTCACAGAAGTGTGCAGGCATCTGGGCCAGTACAAAAGGATCTGGGCAGAAAAGGAGCTTCTCCCAATTTTGTGGGACTGCTGCTCCCTGGCGCCATCCTGTGGCTGGGCCTGTAACTCTGCCAAGTCACCAAAGCTGGGCTTTTGCAGTACAAACCCCATTCATTGAGATGTACTCTCAAGATCCCTGAGTTTGCACCCTTTGATTGAGCTTTCTCTTTGGGGAGAGAAATGCACAGAGGTTAAGCAGGTTACTTAGGTCACACTGCAAGGTGTGTATCAAGATTACAATTGCAGCGCAGGATCCTAAAGTCCACAATCACTGCTTCCCCAGAATCTGAATTATCTCAGAATTTAGTACAAGTAGAACAGCGCCGAAACATGATGGCCCTGTAGTCCAACCCGGTGCACAGTATTCATTTGTAAAGTCTTAGGAGAACATGACCATGTCTGTTCATTTCTGTACTGACTATAACAGCCTGAGAATCACAGAGAACAGAAGGACAATACCAACTCAGCCTCAGCAAATGGACATAACAGCTATCTACAGTGTGTTTCATCCAAAAAGAATATGCATTTTTCTTAGAAGCATAGGGAACTTTTTCAAATACACATCATGTCTTAGGCCATAAAGGATGATGAAATTGCTACAAGTGAGCTTAAAGAATCCCCTGCATGTTAATGGATCATAATGGGATAAAACCAGAAATGAATAGCAAAATACACCACAAAAATTATGCAAAGAGATGGAGATTAATGAATACATTCTTGAGCAATCAATTGGACACAGAAGATACCACTTGAAAAATTTTAAAGCTCCTAGAATCAAATGATAATGTAAGCACAACACAACCAACTCATGAGACATAATGAAAACAACAGAATGAAAATTTTAAGTGTGAAGGCTCACACTGGAAAAATAGAACCATCCTAAATAAATACCCTACACTTTGAGGTCCTAAAAACAAGAACCGTCCAAGTCCAAACCTTATATAAAAGAAAGTTACAAAGATTAAAATTAAAATCAATAAAATTGAGACTACATGAAGAACTACTGTCAAAACTTTTCCAAAAGTATTGAAGTTGAAAAGGACACTGCCAAATTCATGATCAAAGCTAGCACTTCCTGATGCCCTAATCTTAACCCTAGTACTGATCCTTAAATCTAATCCTAAATAAAACCTAAACCTAAACGAGACCCTACCTCTAAACTGTAACTGTGACCCTAACCTTCAAGAGAAACTCTGAAATTAAACCTAAACAATAACTCTAATAAAACCCCTCATCATATTAAATCTAAGCACATTTCAATCCAAATCCCAGGCCACTAACTCTAACCATAATATTAACCCTGAAGGTAACCCTGAACCATTATCCTAAATCAAACCCTCACCATATCCTTCATGTACACCTAACCCCTAAACATAACACTCATATTCACCCTAAATCTTACCTCTAAATATAACTACTAAAATCAAGCTCTAATCCTAATCCACAACATCTAACACTAACCCCAACTTCCACCCCTATACCAACCCAAATCTAATGCTAAACCCAACCAAAGCCATAACTCTAACCCCCACCCTACCACTAAAACCTAACCTAACATAAACCCTAATCCGAATATCCAACCCTACCCTTAAACCTTTTAATCCCTACAATGTTTTCATCAAAGAGACTCAGAGAGACCCTCTTTCTGTTGTTGACCTTGGCTCTACCTTTTGGAGCTCAGAACAATATCCTGTATAACCCCTGCAAGTCTTTGGAATGGATCCAGGTAATGGCTCCACACAGGCTCTGGAGGGGGGTGGGGCTGGGGGTGCTGGTGGCTCCAGCACAGCTCACCTCCTCAGCACTAGCGGGGCTCTGCTTCTCAGAGTTTGAGGGCTGTGGAACTCAGGGACTCCAGCCTCACCTACTCCATACTGGCAGGGGTCTGCACCTAGGCTCTTGGGGATGGTGCTACAGAGGCCTGAGAAGCTCACCTCCTATGTGTGGGGGTGGGGAGGGGTGACAGGCAGCCCAGCGAGGTTGGGCAGGTCTCCTCCTCAGCCTTCGGGGGCTGTGGAAGGCAGGTCCAAGAGGCTTACATCCTGGGCACTAGCGGGACAGTGCTCCATGAAGTTTTGGGGCTGTGGTACCCAGGGCCTTGAGCCTTACACACTCCACGCTGGAAGGGCTCTACTCCTAGGCCTTCAGGGGAGGTGCTATAGAGAACCAAGAGGCTGACCTCCTTGCACCCAACACTTCATCCCCCCAGTGGGGAGGCAGGTCGGTTCCTCGGCCTTTGGGGTCTGTGGTAAGCAGGTCTGAGAGGCTCACCTCTTCCATACAGGTGGGTCTCGGCTCTTTGGAGTATGAGGGCTATGGTACCGAGGGCCTGGAGCCTCACCTACTCTGTGCTGGTGGGGCTCTGCTCCTTTGCATTTGGGGGTGGTACTAAGGAAGCCTGAGAGGCTCACTCCTTTGGAGCACCGGGGTGGGGGTCACATCTGCTACTCAGACCTCCTGGAGACTGTGGTACCCATGGCTGAGTGGTTCACCTCTTCAAGACGAGCTCTTCAGTACTCAGGGGCCGTGGTATGGAGCCCCAGTGGCTCAGCATCACAGTGGTGTTGTGGGGTGGGGTGTTCTGTGCTCCTCAGTGGTAGGGCAGATGGCATGATGGCCACAGAGTCTCACCTCCCGGACATGCCAAGGCGCTGCTACAGAGGCCCCAGGAACTCACCTCTTCGGTGCTTTGGGGAGGGCTCTCTGCTCCTTGGGAAAGCAGGGGCATGAGCAGGTGTGGGGGGTGTGGTACTCTGGCCCCAGACATTCACCTCCCCAGTGCTCTGAGTTGGTGATACAGAGGCCCCAGAGGCTCACATCCTCGGTACTTGGGGGGGCTCTCTGCTACACAGCACGGGGAGCAGAGAGGGTGAGTGGGTGTGTGGGGGTGTGGTACCAAGGCCCGAGAAGCTCACTTCCTCAGGGCTCAGATCCCTACAATAATTTCTAAATCTTATCCTAACATGAAAAGCATAACACTCTATGAGAACCATGATTGTGATATTCAATCCACACACCAAACCTAACCCCTACTGTTGATCCTCACTCTTACACTTATATTCACGTGAAACAAAATGATGACCCTTACCCTATCACCAATTCTCACCTTAAATCTCACACTGAACCCAATCCTCACCATCACCCTAAGATTCGCCCTCACCCTGACAGTGTCCCTAAGGACTAAGATTACACTTCATCATACTCTAATATGATTTCATTATCACCATGGTCTGTGATGAAAATAATACACGCCATGGCCACTAGGCAAAACCTTACCTCTAAAATTATCAATCAACAAATCTGAATAGACTTCGCCCTAACCTGAAAAATTGAAAGACACATAAGCCTAACCTTGACATTAACATAAGTCTCAACCTAACCTGAAACAAGTTGTCTAAGGCAACTCACTAGGATAACCACACAAACCTGTTTCAAGGCCGTACCTTCAAGCTTGACCTAGGCCTTACCAGAGATCTAGACATAATATTGCCCAGAAGATAAACCTTTCAGCATCATGCTCACCCAAACCTCACTCTAATTCTTGAACATAGTCCCTCTAAACATTAAAAATGAATAGGACCACCTAGCTCTTAAGCCAACTATCTCTCCCCAATGGTAGTGGGGTACATTCAGACCTGCATGCTGATAGTAGTGCAGGGTAAGCTGGGGTGAATGTATCCAATTTGCATAAGGCAGGTTGGGAAGGGGCAGTCAACAGTGTGAGGTGACTTCATAGAAGCAGGTTGGAGAGGGGAACCCAGGAAGTGACCTCACTTCCTTGACAACAGAACAGAACATGGAGCACTGGAGGGAGGCAGGTGGGATGCATCTACTCGTGCAAAAACTGAACCACGGGAAGGATGTATGTTGTGTTTCTTCCCAAATTACCTAGGCTCAGGGAAAGAGAGATGGTGGAGTGAGAGAGATTACAAAAAATAAACTGCAAGTCAACAACATTGAGACTAATTTAGTAAGAACGAATGCCATGGAAGAACAAAAAAACAAAATTCCCAGATATTCATAAAATTGAAAAGAAAGGACCCTGCCAAATTTGTTATTGTACATAACACTCCCTGATACCCTAATCTTGCCCTACACACTGACCCATCAAACTAACCCTGAACTACAATCTAAATGTTCATCCTGACCCCAACCCTAAATCATATCCCTAACACCAACCCACTGAAGTAACCCCAATCTTAAAACCAATGCCTGAACACAACTCTAATAGAAAGGCTAACCATAATATTACATCTAAGTCTAATGCAAACCAAAACTGAAAACAAACTCTAGCCCTGAAATTCACCCTGACCCTAACCCTAACCCTAACCCTAAGCCTGAACCCTAACTTGCACCCTAATCCTCATCCTACCACTAAACCTCACCATAACCCTCTTGCTCACCCTAACCTCCAAACCGAATACTCTCACCCTAAGCCTAAACACTAAACATATTTGTTTACTCTAACTACAAATTTGAATCCTGATCCTTAAAACTTAACACTGACCACAACCTCAACACAAAGGCCAACCCAAATCCAGCAGGGATCCCAACCCCAGTCATAACCATACTGCCTCCCTGAAGCCTAAAACCTAACCTAACATACACCCTCATTTTTATACCCAAGTCTAAACTTCACCCTAACCTCTAATGCCAATAGTATAAATTAAACAATACCCTACCCTGAAACCCTAATACTATCCTGTACATAACACTGAAATTAAAGCCCAATGGTAATCCTAACCCCTAACATCTAACACAAACCCCAAGTTCAAGCCCAATACGAACCCAAATCAAATGCTAATTAAACCCAACACTAGCCATAACCCTAACCCCCACCCTACCAATAAAGCCTAACCCATTATAAAGCCTAATCCTAATATCCAACCCTACCCTTCAACTTTACTGCTAATCCCTACAATATTTTCATCAAAGTGTCTCAGAGAGACCCTTTTTCTCTTCTTGACCTCTGCTCTACCTTCTGTATCTCAGAACAATGTCCTGTATTACCCCTGCAAGTCTTTGGAATGGATGTAGCTAATGGCTCCGCAGAACTTCTGCAATGGGGTCAGGGTAGTGGGGCTGGTGGCTCCAGCATGGGTCACCTCCTCAGCACTAGTGGAGCTCTGCTACTCAAAGTTCGGGGGCTGTGGTACCCAGGGCCTCCTGCCTCACGCACTCTGTGCTGACAGGGCTCTGCTCCTTGGCACTCAGGGATGCTGCTATGGAAGCATGAGAAGCTCCCCTCATTGGCTCATGGGTGAGGAGCCTGGCAGGGTACTGGGGGAACTGGGGCAGTTCTGCTCCTCAGCCAACGGGGGCTGTGGTAGGCAGGTCCGAGGCTTACATCCTGGAAACTAGTGGGACTCTGCTCCACAAATTTCAGGGGCTGTAGTAATGAGGGCCTTGAGCCTCAGATCCTCTGCACTAGCAGGGCTCTGCCTCTCAGAGTACAGGGGCTGTGGTACCCAAGGTCAGGAACCTCACCTACACTGTGCTGCTGGGGATCTGCTCCTTTGCATTCAGGGGTGGTGCTAAGGAAGACTGAGAGGGTCAGCTCTTTGGCATGCTGGGGTGGGAGGCTGGTCTGCTACTTCGACCTTGTGGAAGCTGTGGTAAGCATAAATGAGTGGCTCACCTCCTCAGAAAATTGAGGCTCTAATGTTCTGCACTCAGGGGCCAACATATGGAGCCCCAAGTGGCTCACCTCCACAGTGCTGGCATGTGGTGGTAGGTTATGTGCTGCTCATGGTAGGGCCAATGCCATGGTGGTCCAAGAGACTGACCTCCCTGGTGCTACAAGGTGATGCTACAAAGGCCCTAGAGGCTCACCTCCTTGGTGCTTTTGAGAGGGCAAACTGCTCCTAAGTGCAGGGGGAGGAGGGGGCGAGTGAGTGTGGTGGTGTGGTACTGAGGCCCAAAAAGCTCACCTCCTCAGTGCTCTGATCCCAACATTAAATCCTAAACCTTATCCTAACTTGAAAATTGAAACACTCTACATGAACAATGATTGTGATGCTCTAACCACACACTAACCCTAACCCCTAATGTTAATCCTCACTCTTACACTTATAGTCACGCTAAACACAACGATGACCCTTACCCTATCACCAATTCTCACCTGAAACCTCAAAATGAACCCAATCCTCACCATCACCCTAACCTTCACACTCAACCTGACAGTGTCACTAATGCCGAAGATTACATTTTGTCACACTCCAATATGATTTCATTATCATCATGGTGTGATGAAAATAATTCAGGCCATGAACACTAACCAAAATCTTAACTCTAAAATTATCAATCAACAAATCCTAATACACCTTGCCCTAACACAAAACCTTAAAACACACATAAGCCTAACCTTGACATTAACATAAAAGTCTCAAACTAACCTGACCCCAGCTGCCTATGGCAACTCACTATGATAACCACACAAACCTGCTTCAAGGCCTCAAACTCAAGCTTGCCCTAGCCCTAACCAGAGGTCTAGATATAATATGGTCCAGAAGGAAAACCCTTCAGCATCACCCTTACACAAACATCACTCTAATTCTTGAAAATAGTCCCTAAACCTTAACAATAAATAGGACCACCTGGTTACTAAGACAACTGTCTCTGCCCAATGGTAGTTGGGTACATTCAGGGCTGCATGCAGATAGGAGAGCATGGTAAGTTGGTGCGAAAGTGTCCAATTTGCATAAGGCAGGTTGGGAAGGGGCAGTCGACAGTGTGAAGTGACTTCATAGAAGCAGGTTGGAGGAGACCCCAGGAAGTGACCTCACTTCCTTGACAATGGAACAAACAGAACTTGGAGCCCCAGAGGGTGGTGGTCTGCAGTTACTCACACAGAGACTGAACTACAGGAAGGTTGTGTGTTGTGTTGCTTCCCAAATTAACTAGGCTCAGGGCAAAAGATGGTGAAGTGAGAGAGATTACAAAGAATAAACTGCAAGTCAACACAATTGAGACTAAGTTAGTAAGAACGAAGTCCATGTATAAAGTAAAACCCAAAATTCCCCAGATATTTGTAAAATTGAAAAGGAAGGACCCTGCCAAGTTCGTTATTGTGGATAACACTCCCTGATACCCTAATCTTGCACTTCACACTGACCCATCAATCTAACACTGCGCTACAATCTAAACATTGAAACTGACCCCAACCCTAAATCATAACCCTAACACTACCCATTGAACTAACCCTAATCTTAAACCCAATGCCTGAATACAACTCTAATAGAAAGGTTAACCATAATATTACATCTAGCAATAACACAAACCAAAACTGAAAACAACTAATTCTAGCCCTGAAACTCACCCTGACCCTAACCTCAAACACTAGGCCTTAACCCTAAACTCATACCCTAATCATCATCCTACCACTAAGCCTCACCACAACACTCTTGCTCACCCTAACCCCCAAACCGAATACTCACACTTATCCTAAGCCTAAACACTAAACACATTTGTTAACTCTTAACTACAAACTTGAGTCCTGATCCTTAAAACTTAATACTGACCACAACCTCAACACAAACAACCCAAATCCAACAGGGATCTCAAAGCCAATCATAACTCTACTGCCTCTGTTAAGCCTAACACCTAACCTAACATACACCCTCATTCTTATACCCAATTTGAAACTTCAACCGAACCACTAACCCCAATAGTAAAAATTAAACTGTACCCTAAATTGAAAACTAATACTATCCTGTACACAACGATGAAGCTAAAGCCCAATGGTAATCCCAACCCCTAACATCTAACACGAACTCAAAGTTGAAGCCCAGTACCAACCCGAATCCAATGCTAAGCCCAATCCTTGCCATAACCCTAACCCACACACTGCCGCTAATGCCTAACCTAACATAAAACCTAATCCTAATATCCAAACCTACCCTTCAACCTTACTGCTAATCCCTACAATATTTTCATCAAAGAGTCTCAGACAGACCCTCTTTCTGTTGTTGATCTCTGCTCTACCTTCTGTATCTCAGAACAACGTCCTGTATAAGCCCTGCAAGTCCTTGGAATGGATCCAGGTAATGGATCTGCACATCCTCTGGAGGGGTTGGGGGTGGGGGTGCTGGTAGCTCCAGCACGGCTCACCTCCTTGGCACTAGTGGGGTCTGCTCCTCAGAGTTCAGGAGCTATGGTACCTAGGGCCTCCAGGCTCACCTACTCTGTGCTGGCAAAGCTCTGCTCCTTGGCACTCGGTATGGTGCTATGGAGGCTCAAGGGGATCACCTCTTTGGCGCAGGGGTGGGAGGGGGTGGGGGGAGCCAGGGAAGGTCTGCTCCTCAGCCCTCAGGGCCTGTGGTAGGCAGGTCTGAGAGGCTCACATGCTGAGCACAAGAGGGACTCTCTTTCATGAAGAATGGGGGGCTGTGGTATCAAGGGCCTGGAGCCTCAACTCATCCACACTAGCAGGGCTCTGCTCCTGGGAGTACAGAGGCTGTGGTACCCAGGGCTGGAGCCTCTACTGTATGCTGCCGGGGCTGTGCTCCTTTGCACTTGGGGGTGGTACTACAAAAGCCTGAGTAGCTCACCTCTTTTCTGAGATGGGGTCGGGTGGGTGTGCTCACCTCCTTGGCCTAGTGGGGCTCTGCTTTTTTTCATTAAGGGATTGTGGCATGGAGACCCCAGTGGCTCACTTCCATAGCGCTGGTGTTGGGTGGGGGATTCTGTGCTCCTAAGTGGTAGGACAGATGCCATGGTGGTGCCAGAGACTCCCCTCCTGGTGCTACTAGGCACTGCTAGAGAGGCCCTAGAGGCTCACCTCCTTGGTGCTTTAGGGGGAGCACTCTCCTCCTCAGTGCGGGGGCTGGGGGGTGGTATGCGGGTGTGGGGAATGAGGTACTGAGGCCTGAGAAGGTCACCTCCTTGGGGCTCTGATCCTTACAATAAATCCTAAACATTACCCTAATTTGAAAACCAAATCAGTCTAAGTGAACTATAATTGTGACACTCAAACCACACACCATCCCTAACCCCTAACGTTGATCCTCACTCTTACATTTATATTCACGCTAAACACAATGATGACCCTTACCCTATCACCAATTCTCACCTTAAATCTCAAAATGAACCCAATCCTTACCATCACCCTAACCTTCGCCCTCTCCCTGACAGCGTCCCTAGGGCCTAAGATTACATTTCGTCAGACGCCAACATGATTTCATTATCACCATGGTCTGTGATGAAAATAATACAGGCCATGGCCACTAAGCAAAACCTTACCTCTAAAATTATCAATCAACAAATCCTAATAGACCTCGCCCTAACACAAACCCTTAAAAGAAACATAAGCCTAACCCTGACATTAACATAAAAGTCTCAACCTGACATGACCCCAGTTGCCTACTGCAACTCACTGGGATAACCAAATAAACCTGCTTCAAGGCCTCAAACTCAAGCTTGTCCTAGCCCTAATCAGAGGTCTAGCCATAATATTGCCCAGAAGGTAAACCCTTCAGCATAACCCTCACACAAACATCACTCTAATTCTTGAACATAGTCCCTAAACCTTAACAATAAATAGGACCACCTGGTTACTAAGACAACTGTCTCTGCCCAATGGTAATTGGGTACATTCAGGCCTGTATGCAGATAGTAGCATAGGGTAAGCTGGGGTGAATGTGTCCAATTTGTATAAGGCAGGTTGGGAAGGGGCAGTCAACAGTGTGAGGTGATCTCATAGAAGCAGGTCGGAGAGGGGGCCCCAGGAAGTGACCTCACTTCCTTGACAATGGAACAGACAGAACTTGGATCCCTGGAGGTTGGTGGTGTGCAGTTACTTGGGCAGAGATTGAACCATAGGAAGGATGTGTGTTTTTGCTTCCCAAATTACCTAGGCTCAGGGCAAAAGAGATGGTGGAGTGACAGAGATTACAAAGAATAAACTGAAAATCAACACCATTGAGATTAAGTTAGTAAGAACCAAGTCCATGTACAAACTAAAACCCAAAATTCCCCAGATATTCATAAAATTGAAAAGGAAAGACCTTGTCAAATTCGTTACTTTAGCTAACACTCCGATACCCTAATCTTCCCCTTCACACTGACCCATCAAGCTAACCCTGAACTAAAACCTAAACCTTCAACCTGATCCAAACACTAAATCATAACCCTAGCACTCACCCATTCAACTAACCCTAATCTTGAACCCAACACCTGAACACAACTCTAATAGAAAGGCTAACCATATTACATCTAACTCTAACACAAACCAAAACTGAAAACTAACTCTAGCCCTGAAACTCACCCTGACTCTAACCCCAAACCCTAAGCCTAAACCCTAACTTGCAACCTAATCCTCATCCTACCACTAAAACTCACCACAAACCTCTTGTTCACCCTAACCCCCAAAGTGAATACTCACACTCATCCAATGCCTAAATGCAAAACGTATTTGTTAACTCTAACTACAAACTCGAATTCTGATCCTTAAAACTTAACCCTGATCACAACCTCAGTACAAACACCAACCTATATCCAAGAGGGACCCCGACCCCAATCGTAACCCTACTGCCTCCCTTAAGCCTAAAACCTAACCTAAGATACACCTGAATCCTTAAACCAAATTCTAAATGACAACCTAACCACGAAACGCAATAGCAAAAATTAAACAGTTCCCTAACTTGAAACAGTAATACTATCCTGTACATAACACTGAAGCTAGACCCCAACACTAATCCTAATCCCTAACCTTCACCTTTACTCTAACCCTTATACTCAATCTAAACCCCATACTCTCCTGTACTCTATGGCCAACCCTCACCTTAACCCTCAGACAATTCATAATCTTCATCCTCAGCTTCATACTCACCTAACACTCCCGAATCCTAACCCTACATTTCCTCATGATCCAATCGAATGTATTATCAATGTTTTTAGTGATGAAAATCATACACAACATGGCCACTAACCAAAATCCTTGCCCTAAAATTAGCATGAAGAAATCCTAGTAGGTGTAGCCTTACCAAGAACCCTTCCATGACGCATAACCTGAACACCCTGAACTTAATGTAAAGTCTCCACCTAACCTGACTTCAGTTGTCTTAGCCACCATGTTGCACTCAAACCCACTCAATCCTACTTCAAGGCCTTGCCCTGTCACTCACCATAACCCTAACAAGACCCCTAGACACAGCACTACCCCACTGCTGAACCCTTCCCCCCAACCCTCACCCAAACCTCACTCTAATCCTTGACCACAGGCCCTCAAACTTGAACACTGAGTGGGAGGGCCTGGTTCTTAAACCAGCTGTCTCAGCCCACTGAGAAGTTGATGCATGCAGATAGTTGTGCTGGGTGGGTTGGGCTGTGTGTCCAGTTTGGCACATGCAGGTTGGGAAGGAGAAGCCAGCCATCTGGGATGACTTTGCAGATGCAGCTTAGTGAGGGCAATCCATGTAGTGACCCAGGAAGTGACCTCACTTCCTTGACAATGGACCAAGGGACCACACAGTATGTGGAGCCCTGGAGGCTGGTGGGATCCAGTTCCTCGTGCAGAGACAAACACGAGAAGAATGTGGTCATGCTGCTCCCCAAATTGCCTAGGCTCAGGTCATAGGAGATGGTGGAGTAGGGGCCTTGCCCACATGCGGGCTCTCTGGGACAGCCATCACCCACAGCGCCTCTGGGGAAGGAACTCAAAGATAACAAAGGTGGCACAGGACAGCCCAGAGCAGGTGAGCCAGCTGGCCCATCACGCTGATGGCCCTGGGTGGTCCCAGACCCCTGCCCTGGATGTGTGGGTGAGTGTGGGTTTATAGGTGTGGGTGTATGAAATACAAGGGAACTTTCATGTGGGTGGTGATTGCTTCTGAGTTCCTCCAGTTTCCAAGCTTGAACTATCCCTCCTTGGTCCCAAATCAGGACAAAAAGGAGTCCACCTTGAACATGGGGGAGACTGGCAGAGTCAGGACACTGGAGCCAGGCATATCAAGGAGGCTGGTGAACCTTGTGCTGCCTGTGCATCACCCCTTGGGGAACCCTTCTTGGTGCCTGCATCCCTGTTCACCTACAGAAGGTTCAAAAGCATGCAGCAGGTGCTGCACCTGCAGTTCCTAAGGTGCTCCCCCACCTCCCAGCCCTGGGGACTCATGAACTCCTGGGTGGCTCTTTGGAATCCCCTGCACCATTCCATGCCCCAATTTGCCCTGTAGGAACCAGAGTGCTCCAAGGAACCCCTCAGAGGGAGTAGTCAGGACCAAGTGGGCTGAGGCCTGCCAGCACCTCCCCCAGGTCTGGCTCTGGAAGGAGCTGTCTACCTGGGGCCTTTCTTAGCTTCCTACCTAGAGGAATCCAGTGTGGGGATGCCTAAGGCAGACTCCGCACCCTGAAATACTGATATTCGGGCAGAGCTGGCAGGGCTCCATCATGGCACACAGGTGTACAAAGCACCTACTGTGGGGGGCACCTTTCCTGACACTTCTCAGTCATTCAGGGAGCAGCACAATCCTTTCGGCTTCCCCTACTTCCCTCCCCACCCTGCCATTAGATGGTCCCCTTTGACTTCATGGGAGGTGGGGAGACTGAGTTCTGAAAGGTCACACCCTACTGACCCCTACAGGAATGGGTTCTTCCTCCCCAACTTTGAGGAGGAGAAGCAAAAACAAAAGGTGAGAGGGCTTGAGTCTGACAGGGTGGGCTTCTCTCTCCAGAGCAGGGTATATCTGGGTAACTGGGCTTGGGATGGGCTGGGGAAACCAGGTCACACACTTTTCACTGCTTCCTGCTAGAGGGCTAGGGTCTGGGGCTGCGCCTACAGGAGGAGGACAGAGGTGTGTCTTGGGTCCAGGGCACGCAGGCGGCGTGGTGAGCCCGTCACCCAGGGCAGGTACCTGTGAGGATCCATCCCCACACAGCCCAGGCCCAGTTGGGCGTGCCTACTCCTGGATAGAGGCTGCACAGGAGCTGTGGGCCAAGACTCTTCAGCGTGCAACCCATACCTCTGCCCTCTTTGCCCAGCTGCTCGGGGAAGGGCAGGCTCTGCCTTTAAGCCCTCCCTCAGGGTCCAAGACAGGCTAGGTCATGGGAGAAGACAGGCTTCTCACACTATTCCACCCCTCCTCTCCCCGGTGCCCTGTGCTCCATTCTGGAGACCTGGTTGGTCAAATACTCAAGATACTTCTGCCAGTGCCGAGACCTTGCCAGTCTGAAGCACCTTATGGCCTATGCACTCATCAACCTGCCTGACTCAGACCTCCTTCTGCAAGTGGACAGACTCCTGACCCAATTAGAACCCCTCTGACTAGGACCCCAAGGGTGAGGAGGCCTGGCTGGGTGCTTGAGGGTGGGGCAGCCAGATCAGGCTGGGCCCCACCAGGAGGAGGCTCCAGAGGCTGCTGTTGGATCAGGGGCAAAGAAGTGTCTGGGACCATGAATGGGGGCACAACCAAGAAAGGATGGCCTCCTGCTCTGGGCACAGTACCTGGGGGCTCTCTCTCATAGAAAGGGGCCTTCTCTGCCTTGGGAAAGACACAGGGAAGGGCACTTGTGGAGGAGGTTTTTCTCTTGCCCCTGTCGTGTTTCCTCTAGGGTCCAAAATGCAATCCACCACAGCAGGTGTCAAGAGAGACCCAGGGGCAGGGGGAGGGCAGAGGCCTGCACTGACTTCTGTGTCACCTGGGGATCTAGACCCAGGAAGGCACACCAGTGAAGACTGACTCCATGTGCCTGAGGGCTCCTGCTCCACTGGGGTACAGTTCATCTCCAGCTGCTCAGACCTCCCACCACCAGGGCTGCAGGGGGTGGGCCTCCCTCCCCTTGTCTGAGAAATTCACCTGTTGCTTTTTCCTGTTTTCCTGCATCCATGTTTCCCCTGTCTGCATAAGCACTGATTTTAATAAAATGGAACTGTTCTATTTCAAAATTCACATCTAGGGCACGAAATCCTCACGCCATTGCCAAGGACTCACAGCACTGACTAGCTGCTGCCTGGAACCCCAGCAGATCCCCCAGGTCCTGTGGGGAGGACAAGCTCAGGACCTGCTTGAGGTGGGGACTGAAGAACCCCCAGGGTTATAGGAACATTAAGTGCTGAGAGGGAAGCAAGTATAGGCAGGCAAGGTGCTGCTTGTGCTGGACCAGGTCTCAGATGGCCCAGGACATGGGCTCTGCATTTGGAACCCCGTGCACCCCTGGAAAGCCATTCACTTTTGAATGTCACATTCCAGGGCTATGGGTTGGAACAGCAGAACCCTCCCTAGCTAACATGAAGACACATCAATGGGAAGGCATGGAGAGCTCACTAACATCAAGAGGCGGAGCTGGGCACCCTCCCCCTACACAGTGAACAGATGCAGAAGTCTAGAGGCAGAAAAGTAAGTGCAAGGGAGGGTTTGAATTCTATGGGAGTGTAAGCTTGCAAGACAAAGAAACATAAACAAATGTAGTAACTGTCCACAGAAGAGGAAGCCAGGGAGGTGTGGAAGCATATACCTGGAATCCTAGCACTTGGGGAGGTTGAGGCCAGAGAATCACAAGTTCAAGGCCAACCTGGGATGCTTAGCAACTTAGCAATCACTAAGTCAAAAGAAGTGCAACAAAACATTTTGCCTTGTAGCTCACCGCAAGTCTTTGGTTGGAACTGGAGTGAAAAGGGACTAGAGGGCCCTATAGGAGCAGCCCCAGGATGCACCAGAGTTCCAGGGAAGCACCGCTGGGCATCCACAAACTTCTGGCCCTGGGAGCGTGCTCCCACAGCCTGCTGCAGGGGAATCTCCCTGTGCATGGGGTCTCAGGGACAGGGACAGAGCCTGGGCCTGGGCCCTGTGCTCGCAAGGCATGCACTCTACCACAGAGCTACCTCCCCAGCCCAGGGGATCCTCATGACTTTGTGCAGAGAGGTTCAGGGGATGATGGAAGGTCCTGGACATCTCCTGACTCCAGCTTTTAAGGCCAGGGGGTCCCTTTACGTCTGCTGCTAAGGCACCAATTGCCCCTCCACACTGGGTTTGTAGTGATTCACCTAAGTTAAGTCACTCAATGGTTCTGTAACAAATGAGTTTCCTCTACACTTCCTTCCTTCACCTAGGTAAGGAACTAAACTATCAGCCTGAGGTGGAGCTGGTCACCCTCCAGCTACACAGTGTACAGATGCAGAACTTTAGTGGCAGAAAATTAAGAGTTCAGGAGGGTTTTAAGTCTACAGGAGAGGTATAAAGCCCTGGCGGTTTTCTGAAATGACTGCTAGGTTCAGCAACAAGCATCAGCACCATGCAAACAAAAGTAAATATCACATGAATTGTGTAAAAGTACATCAAATACAAAGTCTGACCTTTCAAAATAAAGCTGCTGTATCGCTAAACCTCTATTTTGGTTGTTTTTACTTTTAAGACAAAAGATGTTCATGTGTGAGCTGTCTTTTCTAAACGAAAACCTGTGTTCAGCTTTCATGGAAGTGTGGGCACTCTGTGATAAATAGTGTATTCTGGATTGCAGTTTAGACACTGGGTCTCTAAAAGGCTCATCATCACTGACCTGGGACAAATGGAACCACAGTTGCATTAGGGAAGTGGTTTAAGTTAGCCACTGGGTGCACTAAAAGGTCTATTATGTCAACTGATCATTTTTGTTTGATGTGACAGATCAAACCTTGCATCAAGTTTTCTGCACAAGCTACTAATTCCAGCATCACCTACCTAGCAAAGGAGATAGGGATAAGCAAGGAAAAATTAAGAGTCTCAAGTCCGAGAGTCATATTTGGGAAACACAGTCTGCAAAATGAGCTCTCATCCTTGTCTCTCATTGCTGTTTGTAGATTCAGCATCTCTGGTTATAACATCAGAAATTTTATGGAACTCTTTGTATAGTATAAGGCTGAATACTGTGGTTTCCCCTTTCAAATTCACATTCAGTTGTCCAGCTTCAGCTTCTTGGGCCTATGGAACAGAAGGGTTCTTCTTAGGTGGTAACTGCTTCACATGGCGCTTCACCACTACTTTCCATTGGAATGGAATCTCTCACCTGGTCTATGGTATCACCCAGAATGTTAGCACATCTTTCGCTTTTTGAGGACTCACTGTATACAACTAGCCAAAGCCATGGGCTACGAACTCTGTGAAGACACCTTGAGGATACCTGAATGCTGCCCAAGTGGCTCACACACAGGAGGATGCTGCATGTTTCCCCCAGCTCAGCCACATCCAGGACATGCAGTTCCTGCCAAGGTCCTCACCATATACAGAGCACCCACCTGACATTCTGCCAACCACAACTGAACTGCACCTTGAGACTAAGGGAACTCTGGAAGGGTTTAGTCATCAAAAACATAACAAAACAAAACGAGCATTAGCTCATCTAGAAAAGGATTATGCATTCTTCTGGGCGGGATATTACAAACTAAGAGGATTTCTGCAGCAAGTGTGAAGGGGGGTCTTCTGTGGGATATGAATACATTTCTCATGGTGAATGCCACGCGGCAGTGAGCACCTCCAGTGATATCTGCTGGTTATGAGTCCTAAGCCCAGGAAATTTCCTTTGCCATATCAGTTCCTGCATTCAGCACCCTCCCTCTTCCTGACATCATTCTCAGCCTTCTAAAGCAAGAGGCTTGGCAGAGAACAGCATCCTTCCTAAGAGCTTCCCAATTACTTTCATCTCTGGTGCACCAGCCCTTTGATGCTAATTATCAATGTCACATGTCCAAGAGCCAAATTCTAAATTAGAGCACAGGCAAAACTGCTCCTATAGACTCAGCAATACAATGAATTAAATGAAAAATTACCTTTTATGATGGTAGAAAGAAAGCAGGCAGCCTAGGAGAGGTCTTCACCTCTGAGCCTTATAGGTATCTACAGCCCAGACTGCAACTGGCTCTGCACACTGTGTCCATGTTGCTGATGCTGCTGACATGGTTTTCCTGGCAGGAAGATGGGAAGAAGGAGTTCTGAATCAGCCCCTTAATGCCAAATGGTGGGTTTCTCATGTTCTTTCAGTGGCTTGGCAGTCAGGACCTGCCAAGCTATGCTGTTGCTGGTGAGTCTAGGAGATCTTGTCATTTGCTCGGCACTGTGGCTGGGTTTTTCTGTCCATATGCTTCTTTAGCCTTAGCTTGTATTCCAAATAATGCTTATCTTTTAAATTTTTGACATTTCTATCAAACTAAAATTCTTATAACTCAATCACAAACCAATGATAGAGCAGTCAAGGGATTTTAATGGATGACTGTCAAAAGCTTATTTGCAAATGTTTAATAATCATATGAAGGCTGCCAACCTGGACTTCATGGAGACCCTGTGTCAAAAAAACCCCAAAGAGTAAGTAAATAAATAAATAAAGGCTGAGAACAACAAAAAAAATCATATGAAATGGCAGTCAGCATGTGGACTTCAAGCTCAGCGACAGAGCACATGCTTAGCAATGTCATGCCCTGGGTCAATCCCAAGTGTATGGGAGGAAGGAAGGAAGAAGGACAGGAGGGAAGAAAGGCAGGAGGGAGAAGAGAAGGAAGGAGATAGAGATGGAGGGGGGCTGGTGTGGGGGACATTCCTGATATGCTAATACCAGGATTCCTGATATTCTGTCACTCAGGTAATCTGGAGCAGAAGTATCATAAGTGTCAGCTCAGAATGGGCAACTCAGACACTCAGTAAGACCCTGTCTTACAGTAAAAAATAAAAGTGCTCACAATGTAGCTCAGTGTGAAAGCTCTGGGATCCCTCCCCAATACTACATTAAGTGAGAGGGAGGGAAGGAGGAAGGAATGAAGAAATGAAGAAATGAAGGAAGGAAGAAGGGAGGCAGAGGGCAAGACAAAGAAAGAGAGGTATCAAAAATGTTCAAAGATAGCATCCATATAGGAAATACATATCAAAACCATAGCGAGATACAACTTGGTCCCTACCACACTCTCTGTAAAAAAAAAAAAAGCAAACAAAAAAACACTGGCAAATATTTATAAAGAGGTGGAGACTAAATACCAAGCAAATGTTTACTGAATCAATAAAATGTGATATTCATGTTGGAACATTATTCAGCAATACTGATATCTACTATGACATGAACATCCTTTCAAGAGCACTATGCTGAGTGGAAGAGGCCAGTCACATGTC
>NW_004624938.1:451492-465940 GCF_000247695.1 Heterocephalus glaber | reverse complement strand
TAACAACATTTACAAAGAACTAACTTAGAAAACAAAGATTTTGTGTCAGGTTCTTAAGCACTTAAGTGAAGTGCAGCTCAACTGCCTGACCACAGCCCCACAGCTCAGCCGCCTGGCCATAAGTGTGTGGGACATTGTCACACTTCCCTTGCCCGAGCTGTCTTACAACAAAAGGCTGCACAGCAGGTGTCATGGAGCAATGCAGCACAGCACAATGGCCACGGTCTCTCTCCCTCTGGACCACAGGGCTGAGCAGGAGCTGCAGCTGCCCAGGACCTAGAGAGGATCAAGCCACAGGTCACCAGCCCAGGAAACGATCTCAGTTCTCAACGCCAAAGCCAAGGGAGGCCTCTGTCGATGCATATGCCCTCCACACCCCTGTGAAACCAAGGCCTCTAAGGTGAGCTCTGTCAGGCATAGCATCTGTGGCAGCTGAGCTCTTATAAGTCCCTGCCTCTCCAGGCCCTGGGTTGCAGTGGGGAGTGAAAGCTGCCCTGGCTGGACTGCTCTGGCCAACACCACAGTCAAGTCGTGGGTAGCAGAGACCGAGTCCTTGTGGCCATCTGCCCAGACAGTCCCCTCCCTCCTGAGCACCCACTCAGCACCTGCTTATTCTCCTGCAGTGGACAGGACAGCTGTGGCTGGGGATCACCACACAGCAGGGAGGGGGAGGCTGGATGTGGGGTGTACTGGGGCCCGCCCTCAGCAGGCTCCACCATAGGACACTGTTTTCATGCTTTGCTGGCCCCCACTGGGAGGACAATGGCCTGGAGAGTGAAGAAGCAGTCATACACTCAGTGTGATGCCATCAGGGGCCTGATAGAGGCTCATCTGCAGGTGACCATCCCACCTGCCACTACTGCAAAGTGACACAGTCCAATGCCAGTCAGGGCCAAACACCAGCACTGGGCTCTGTGCCCATAGAGGAAAAGCGAGCCTGGCTCGTCTGGGGAGCACGGGGTGCCTTTCACTGTGAATTTTCCATTCTGCCCTCCTGGGTCTTCCAGTTCAAGATTCCCAGCTTCCAAGAGAGAGGGCCTTTCTAAGCTCCCTGCTCTTCTGTCTGGAAGCCCTGGCTCTGTGGGCCCTCCTCATCCCATCCCAATGCTCTCTGGGGTAGGGTGCTGTGCACACCTCTCCAATGGGGCTGTGAGGGCATCAACAGCAAGGCTGAGCCAACCCTCAGCCTTGCATGTGCAGCCTGTACCTGGCATGGCCCGAGGGTAGACAGGGTTTCTGAAGGAATGATGAGGTCTGCCTAGACAGGGGCAGCTGTGCACCATCCTGATCTTAGGGGCTGATTGGGCCCAGCTTCTCCCTTGTATCTGCACAGGCAGGCTGGATTCTGGACTCCACGTGCTTGGGTCTTAAGGAGTCCACTTCACAGCCTGTGGTCATCACACCTTCTATGGTAGGCATGACAACCAGGAACCTCCAGGAACATGCCAGGCTGAAGGTCCCTCTGCCTGTGAGCCTAGTGAGGAAATTCGCCATGGGAGGCCTCATCCCCTCATCCTGTGGCTGCGGGGGTACCATAGGGGTCAGGGTAAGTATGCACACTCACACTCACACTTGTACACACATGCTCACACTACAGATGCTCCTTACTTGTGCCTCCTCAGACTACCACCTCCTAGCTCACCTGCTCATATGCACACACTCACCTATTCCCACACATGTATCATCCTCACACACTAAACCACTCATCTATTCACACCTACATGCACCTGCTCACAACTTCCCCTCAGCCAAAAGTTTCACACTCCCTACCAATTGACACTCTCCACCCGTGTGCACCCACCTGGACTACTTCCCATATTCACACCTGACACCTATGCATGCATGCTCACCATTCATCCACCAGACATGCTTATACACTCAATATACACATACACACACACCCACACACACTAACAACCATCTGGTATTGTTTGGATCAAAAATATCCCCATAGGTTCCTTCTTTAGAGGTTGAGATTTGGAAGGTGGCTGGGTCATAGAGGCCTGTCTTCCTCCATGGATTGATTAATCCAATCATGAGTTCAAAACTCAGTGTACAGAGGATGTGTGTTCATGGGGGACTGAGCTGGAGGGTGGATCCTGCCCCGACTCTTCCTTTCTCTGATTCATGGATGCTATGAGTTGGGCAGCTTTCCTCTATAATACCCATCCCCCATGATGTTTTTTCCTTGGAGCTAGCTGACCAAGGACTGCACTCACTGAAACCAGGAGCCCAAATTAACTTTCTATTCTTTAAGATGCTCATGTCAGGTGTTTGTTCCAGCAAGGGAAATGCTAACTAATACAAACTTAGACCAGACACTCACCCAAAGTCAAGTTCATAGCCTGACGGAAAAATATTTTGGTCCTTGCTCACTCTAGCTGTCTCATTTCTGTTCCACATTGCCTGGGGACCTTCATCCTGACATATCCAATCACACACCCGTGACATTGGTCTCAGGACCTAGTGACATCTGCTAGATCTCAGGCTGGCCCCCTGAGTCTCCTGCAGCAGGTTACTTTTGAGAATGGACACAAACTCCTGTCAGCACATACCCCTGCAGGGATATGTCAGTTCACCTTGGAGCTCAGTGAAAAGGCCCTTGGTGCAAATCCCAGTGAGAAAGGGTCACAGGGCCCTGCAGGTACACCCACAAAACTCAGCAGAGAAAACAGGGAAGCGCTTCTGGGCATCCACCCACTCCTGGCACTGAGACAGGCCCACAGCCATGGGGAGAAGAGACTGCCACAGGTTGCAGCAGGGGAAATCTCCATAGGCATGGGGTACTCCGTAGAGGGACGGAGCCCAGGCCTTGTGCATACAAAACACATGCTCTGCAAGAGAGCTACATCCCTGGCCCTTGGCATCTTCATTAGTTTGTGCAGAGAGGTGATGGCTGATGCAAGGTTCTTAGCTTCTGCAGACACCAGCTTTGAAGGACAAGGTGTCTGTTTATGCTTCTTGACAAGGCAGCGACTGCCTCTCCACACTATTTTCACACAGGCTTTCACTCTGATTGACTGAAGAGGAGCCATTCAATGGCTCTACCACAAATAACCTGCTCTACAGTGATTTTCTTCTTCAACTAACAAGAAACTAAAATATTACTTCCAAATAACTACTTTTATCAGGTAATATGAAACAAAGCAAATACCACAGTCTCACTAATCATTCACCTCCAACACAGAGCAACTGATCCCTCCCTGGTCATCACCTCCCCATCACTAGCAATCAAGGCTTCTTTGTTGGTGTTTTCCCCCTGACCTGGACCAGCAGGTGCATACTGAACTTAACAGAAGTATGCAGTCATCTGGGCCAGTACAAAAGGATCTGAGCAGAAAAGGAGCTTCTCTCAATTTTGTAGGACTGCTGCTCCCTGGAGCCATTCTGTGGCTGGGCCTGTAACTCCGCCAAGTCCCCAAACCTGGTCTTTCTCAGTATAAACTCCATTCATTGAGATGTACTCTCAAGGCCCCTGAGTCTGCACCCTTTGATTGAGCCTTCTCTTTGGGGAGAGAAATGCACAGAGGTTAAGCAGGTTACTTAGGTCACACTGCAAGGTGAGAATCAAGGTTGCAATTGCAGTGCAGGATCCTAAAGACCACAGTCACTGCTTCCCCAGAATCTGAATTATCTCAGAATTTTTTGTACATGTAGATCAGCGCCCAAACATGATGGCCCTGTAGTCCAACCTGGTGCACAGTATTCATTTGTAAAGTTTTAGGAGAACATGACCACATCTACTCATTTCTGTACTGAGTATGGCAGCCTGAGAATCACAGAGAACAGAAGGACAATGTCAACTCAGCCTCAACAAATGGACATAACAGCTATCTACACAGTGTTTCATCCAAAAAGAGCATATGCATTTTTCTCAGAAGCACAGGGAACTTTCTCGAATATACATCATGGCTTAGGCCATAAAGGATGATGAAATTGCTATAAATGAGCTGAAAGAATCCCCTGCATATTAATGGATCATAGTGGAATAAAATCAGAAATGAATAGCAAAATAGGTCACAGAAATTATGCAAACAGTTGGAGATTAATGAATACATTCTTGAGCAATCAGTTGGACACAGAAACTTGCACCTGATAAGTTTTAAAGCTCCTAGAATCAAATGATCAAGTAAGAACAACACAACCAACTCATGAGATACAATGAAAGAAACAGAATGAAAATTTTATAAGTGTGAAGGCTCACAGTGGAAAAATAGAGCCAACCTAAATAAATAACCTATACTTTCAGGTCCTAAAAACAAGAACCCTCCATGTCCAACACTAGTACAAAAGAAAGTTACAAAGATTAAAATGAAAATCAATAAAATTGAGACTAAATGAAGATTTTACCAGGAGTTCATAGAAGAACTACTTTCAAAATTTTTCCAAATGTTTTGAAGTTGAAAAGGACACTGCAAAATTCATGATCAAAGCTAGAATTTCCTGCTACTCTAATCTTAACCCTAGCACTGATCCTTAAATGTAATCGTAAATAAAACCTAAACCTAAACCGTGACCCTAGTCCTAAATGGTAACGATGACCTTAACCTTAAAGCGAAACACTGAAACTAACCCTAAACACTAACTCTAATAAAATCTCTCACCATAATATTAAATGTAAGCATATTTCAATCCAAATCCCTAGCCACTAACTCTAACCATAAGATTAACCCTGAACATAACCCTGAACCCTTACCCTAAATCAAACCTTCATCATATCCTTCATGCTCACCTGAACCCTAAACATAACACTCATATTCAACCTAAATCTTAACCCCAAACATAACCACTAACACATCAAACTCTAATCCTAACCCATAACAAACTCTAACCCTAACTTCAACCCCAATACCAACCCAAATCCAATGCTAAACCCAATCCTAGACATATCTCTAATCCCCACCCTAATCCTAAAGCCTAACCTAACATAAACCCTAATCCTAATATCCAACCCTACCCTTAAACCTTACTGCTAATCCCTACAATATTTTCATCAAGGAGTCTCAGAGAGGCCCTCTTTCTGTTGTTCACTTATGCACTACCTTCTAGAGCTCAGAACAATGTCCTGTATAACCCCTGCAACTCTTTGGTATGGATCCAGGTAATGGCTACACACAGCCTCTGGAAGGGGGTGGGGGTGGGGGTGGTGCTGGCTCCAGCACAGCTCACCTCTTTGTCACTTGTGGGTCTCTGCTCCTCAAGGTTTGGGGGCTTTGTTACCCAGGGCTTCAAGGATTACCTACTCCATGCTGGCAGGGCTCTGCTCCTTGGCATTAGGGGGCAGCACTATGGAGGCCAGAGAATCTCACCTCATTGGCGCCATCAGGGGTGGGGTGTGGGATTCTGCTCCTCGGCACTCATTGGCTGTGGTATGGAGGCCTGAAAGGCTCACCTCCCCAGGGCTGGGGGGGTGTCTCTGCCCCTTGGTGCTGGGGACAGTGCTACGGTGGCTGGAGCATCACACCTCAACAATGGTCAGAGGCTGTGCTACAGAGGCCTGAGAGTCTCACCTCGGTTGAGAGTCTCACCTCAGTGCTCTGATCCTTACAGTAAATCCTGAACCTTATCCTAACCTGAAAACCCTAACCCTCTACATTAACCATGACTGGGAAGCTAAAGCCACACACCAATCCCAACCCTAACCCCTAACCTTGATCCTCACTCTTACACTTATATTCATGCTGAATACAACACTCACCCTTACCCTATCACCAATCTCACCTTAAGCCTCAAACTAAACCCAGTCCTCACAATCAACCTAACCTTCACCCTCACCTTGGCAGTGTCCCTAATGCCTGAAATTACATTTGGTCACACTCCAGTATGATTTCATTATCAACCTGCTTTGTAATGAAAATAATATACACTATTGTCACTAAGCAAAACCTTACCTCTAAAATTATCAATCAACAAATCCTAATAGACCTAGCCCTAACACAAACCTTTACAAGACACATAACCCTAACCCTGACCTTAACATAAAAGTCTCAACCTAACCTGACCCTTTTTCTACATCAACTCACTATCATAATCACTCAAACCTGCCTCAAGGCCTTACCCTCAAGCTTACCCGAGCCCTAACCAGAGGTCTGGACAGAATATTTTCCACTAGGCAAACCCTTCAGCATAACCCTCACCCAAACCTCACTCTAATTCTTGAACATAGTCCATAAATCTTAACAATAAACCTTAAGCCAACCGTCTCTGCCCAATGGGAGTTAGATACATTCAGGCCTGCATGCAGATAGTAGCACAGGGTATGCTGGGGTGAATGTGTCCAGTTTTGCATATGGCAGGTTGGGAAGGGTCAATCAACAGTGTGAGGTGAATTTATAGAAGCAGCTTGGAGTGGACCCCAGGAAGTGACCTCACTTCCTCAACCATGAACCAGAGCCTGGAGCCTGCATTTAGGGCATTATGGAATGTCAGGAGGCTGGAGTGCAGTGTACCTTGCTCTTTGTGCCAAGGACACCTGGGCTGTGCATGCATCCTCGGTCCTCTCATCCAAGCTTGGGTGAGGAATCCAGCATTTCCCACTGTTGTAACCAAGTGAGTTGAAACTACAGTGATGGGCCACACTCTGTGTCAGGTTCCAGTCTGTTTATTTAAAGCTAATCACTCAGAGGAGGTAGTGGACAGAAAGAACAACTGGCCCTGCAAAGTGATTTGGTTTCTCCTTTTATACCATGCTTTCAATTAGGGAGGACTCAAGGGAACAGTAAGCAGAATTTTACAAAGCAGAACCATGCCAGGTTAGTGGGGGCCAAGAGGAAGTTTCACACACTGGGTGAGCTACAAAAAATGTCTTGCAGCTGCAGCAAGTTTCCTGCCAAACAGGATGTGGGTTTTGGGTGCTTTGTAAAGCACAAGCACAAAATGTTGGTGAGGTTCAAGATGGAGTTGTGTTGGCTATCAAACCACTGCTCTCAGCACAGCCTCTTCTGCAGACAGGATCTGTCACTGCTAGGTGCTCATACTGGAACTCCCTGAACTTGCCATAGAGTAAAGGCCACTTCACACAGATCTGGGACTTCAGGTTGCAACATCTAGGGACAGGGCCTGTTTGTTTACAGAAGCCAATTTGAAAGCAATCTACAGTTAATAGACCAAACTGAAATGCAGCAGGTAGGGCCTAATTTCTATTCTATACATGCAATTCACCAATTCATCATGAATATATTCATTATGTACTGCAAACATGTACTAATGAAAATAATACAAAACATTATAACCACAATCAAACAAGGAAATAAATTTCTGACACTTGGTAGGAAAGATAACATCCAAGTGTAGTAAAGCCTGCACAGGCTGAGACCTTCTACGTGGCAGGCAAGGGTCCTTCAGGCAGAAGCAAGCCTGATGCACAGAGCCACTCCTGTCCTGAACCCAAGCACAGGCTGATAGGATCTCTGTGGCCAAGCCTGGTGTCATAGGAAAATGAAATGCCATAGCACTTGCCTCTGTGCACAGCCCAGTGCAGACACACTGACAGCTTGCTGTATGCTGACTCCCAGAGATCCCAGAAGCAGCTCACTCTTGGGGGAGACAAGCAAACACTCACTTCCAACACCCAGTGAGGACTGAGTAACAGAACAGAAAGTGAACACAGCACTCAGGCAAATCTTCTCAAGGAGGCCTTGGTCTTCCCCACCAGCCTTTGGACCTCTGCTCAGGCCCCTGATCCTCAGTTCTGGCAGTGTGACCAGGACTGCTAACTCCTCTCTGGTCCCAGAATTCAGGCTCAGGGGTGGGCTGGAAGTGGCAGTTGGAGACACCTCTCCCCCATACCTGCTCTCTCCAAGAAAGGCCCTGGTCTTTCTGCAAGACACACCTTCCCCAGGGCACTTTGAAGACTGTGATTATGTGAAGAGGTCTGGGCAGGAGAGGCATTGCAAGGACTTTCAACGAAACTCTAAACCTGTCAAATACACATTGCTTCCTAGTAAATGTCTGTGGAAGGAACTAGGTGGAAACAACGTGATGGATAACTTAAAGGAACCCTACTCTACACATCATGACACCAGCATCATTGGTGCCTAGAAGGAAAAGGCAATAGTGACCACCCCACTCCACAGCAGCTCAGATCCCAGATTGCCCCTTTGCTGATTGCAGATGCTGCCCCCTACCACCACACTCACCTTCAGAGCCTCAAAACCATCTGTGTCTAGGGCACTAGGTGATGTGACTCTGGCACCAGTGGGCAGGGCAGGTGCAGAAACAGGGCAGCCTGGCCACTTCCTGGCCATCAGCCAGAGCTGGACCAGCATGTGGGTTGTGCTACAGTCAGGAGTCTCCAGCTTGACCTTAAGCCCTCACTTCTCACCACAACATCCATATGAGAATACCTCATGTCGCTGGGAGCTGCCCGAGGCCACCATAAAACAAGAAATGGGGCTCCTGATAGCTTCAAGCCCACGACCTGGACCCAGGACAAAGCATGTTGGGTCCATCTTGGTCTCTTGATCATAGAACAACCATTCCTTCGAAAACTAGCTTCTCCCTGGGGCAGAAAGGGACTGGGGGAGCACCAAGCAGCCTCCAGGACAGCCATGTGCAGCACAAGGCCAGGTGTGTGGATGAAAGGGCAGCAGTCAGGGAACAGGAGGAGGAGGAGAGATGGATCGATGGGGAAAAGAAGGCAGAAGAAAGAATAGGAGTAGAAAAAAAGCACTGCACTGGGCAAAATTCTGACCCCTCATTTTGCCACTCATAATACTTGCATACCTACAGAAACATCCAACAAAGCAGAAAGAGCCTGCACAGGGAGAATAAATTAGCCACCTACACCTTAAACAGATTAGCTAATATCTAGAATGTATAAAGAACGAAAAAAATACTTCCCCAAATAAAAGGCCCAAACACAAAATGAGCAACAGAATGAATAGACACTTCAGAGTAGTATAAATGACTAAGAAATTCATGAAGAAATGTTCAAGGTCAGGGCCGATAGAGCAATGAAAATTAAAACAACACTGAGATTCCATATCATTCCAGAAAGAATGGCTATCGTAAAGAAATCAAAGAATAAAAAATGCTGGTGAGGCTGTGGTGGAAAAGGAACACTTTCACATTTTTGTTGGCTGGAATATGCATTAGAACCACCACTATGGAAACCAGTATGAAGATTTGTCCTTAAAAACTAAACTACAAATTTTTGTGACACAGCTAGTCCCTTTCCTGATATGTTCCCTAAAGAGTTAATGATATATGCATGATATATGCATATCAGAGTTTATTACAACAAAATTCACAATGGCTAAATCTTGGAATCAGCATATATCCCCATCCACAAATGAATGGATAAACAAGATGTGCTTTTACAAATAATGGAAGAGTAATCATCCATGAAGAAAAATTTAGTCATTTTTAGGTAAACAATGATGCACCCTGAGGCTATAATGGTAAGTGGAACAAATCACATGCACAAGCTTCAATATTACAAGGTTTCTTTTATAGGAGAAAGCCAAAATGTACATGTAGAGCAAAAGAAGTGACAGGGCAGAGGAGGTAGCAAAATAGGTCTTTTCAAGTAGCAATGAGATCAAGAAGTGAAGGACAGAGGGAAGAGGAAGGGAATGAAAAAAGAATCACTTAAGTGATGAATGCAAGCACTTACCACAAGGAATGTAAACATCAATACTGCCAATCTTTACTAAAAATGAAATGTCAGAAAATGTGCTCTAACATCATTTGAATGTATGCATCATGAAAGGTGTTTTTATCAGAATTGGTACACTTAGCTCAAATCACACTTTATTGCATACTATCCAGATATTCTTGAACAAATTTCTCAGCCTTTGTAATTTTACATTTCTATTGTTTAAGGGCTTGCAAATGGAGGACTTCAGAAATTTCAGCTGGCTCTCCTCAACCCGTGCTTGTTTTTCTGCACTGTCTGACAGTACACTGTTCTTATTACCATGATCACAGGATCCCTAAAGAGGAATGCCACATCACAAGGAATCTTCAAGACAGCAGATGTAAATTCCTAAATGCTATATGAAGAGCAGATGGAAGGCAGATGTCTGAGATCTGGTGTCCTGGCCCTGGAATCAAACAACTTGAGGGAGAGAAGGAGGAAGGACATGGGTCCCTGGGACCCAGGAAGGATCCAAAGAATTGAAGCTGAAGGGAGAGTAAAGAGAGTCTGCAACAAACAAGAAGGAGGTGGCAGGCTGTGCCTCCTCCCTGAGCCCTGATTTACTATGTAGAAAGGCCAACTCAAACCTACACATGAAGCATGGCTACTGGCCACCCAACAAACCTGCACAGAGAAATGCAGTGGTGGGCACAGTCATCTTCAGGGGTTGGTGAATTGTTGGGGTTTGGATGTCCCCCAGGAGAGAGCAATCAACAGCCATCTTGGAGAGGGGCCAACTGAGCTCAGAACTCAGAACAGCTGCTGGCCGGCTCCATCTAGTGGCTGCCAGTGTCAGTGTGGGAGTTCAAGCCAGGAGGTCAGAGAGCCCAGTTCAAGTAGGCAAGGAGCCGAGCTGGAGCCACTGGAAGGGGGGCATAAACTGTTGAAGGTCCCACAGGTCCAGTTCCAGTCTCACAGCCAGAAACCAGCCTCAACTTCACTGGTACCATAGGTGCAGGCTTGCTGAGATTATCCACTACCCACCATAACCTAAGGCTGACTTGCTGGGATTAATCAACTTGGATCTGTACTCTGCCCACATTGTCTACCAGTGAAAGCAGAGTCAGGCCTTGAAGTGGGCATTGTTTTTCTTATCTTCTTATTCCCTTTTCCTTTTTTTTAAATCTCTCTTTTCTTGATTTTGTTTTGTTTTGTTTTCTTAATGGTTTGTTCTCATTTTTCTTTGCATGTAAACACAGTTTCTAGGGTTTTTTGGTGGTTGTGGTTTCCTGTTCTTGTTTTTATTTCTTCTTTCTCTTTTTCCCTCCTGTCTTCTTCACCAGCTTTCCAAAGTTGGTGTGATCTTCCTTTGTCCTCTAGCCTTGCATCTAGTCACTTCCTCTTTTTCTATTTCTCCAATTTTTTTTCTCCCTAACTCCTTTAAAATTTTCTCTCCTGAGGGTAAAATCCCTATACTGAGGGCTTATTTACTGCAACCCATTTTCTAGTTCATTTTAGATTTCACTGTATAACCAGGAATCTAGTTCATACAGTTAAAGGTGGCAAATTAGCAGTTAACACAGTTTGTCCTTTTCTAGGCTGTGCTCAATGTTATTGTTATTTCTGATTGTTATTACTTTAGCCAAAGGGACATAATTCATTCTAATCAGTTGTTCTTCCTGATATACCAAGAATAACATTTACTGAGTAAAAAAAAAAATACTATATGTCAGTGCCAAAGCACGAGGGGCTAGGCCAAGTAGGCAGCAACTTCTAATCCCAAAAATTGAAGAGGTAGGATCTTGCAAAAGACTCAAACCCCAAAGCCCAGGTAACCTGGAAAACACCTCTGAGAGGAAGTCATTTCTGAATGTTTCCAAATATGAGCAAGAAAGCTACTCACCATAAGAAATTTACAAGCATCAGGCCCACCCAGATACCACAGCTAAGTGTGTGCAGACCTCAGCCAACAGCCTGTGTGGGACAAGAGTGGCATGGGTATTCAGGCCCCAATCAGGGCCCTGCCCAGACAACAGCGATTTAGGGACACAGGCCCCAGCCAAAGGCCGTCCCAAACAATAGCCATGCAGGTGGAGAGGCCCCAGCCAGAAGCATGTCAGAGACCATCCTAAGTGCGCACAGGCCTCAGCCACAGTCCCACTCCCCAGCAAACAGTGCAGCACAGGGATCCAGAAGGCTACCATTCACAACCCAGGAACTGGTGCACTGGTGAGCAGGAGAGAAAAGGCCTCTGTGTGGTCTGCTGAGAAGTGAAGCCCACTGGGTGCACAAAAAGTTGCCTCAACAAAGGCACAGCAGGCTGCATCTCTTGAAATGAGAAGAAACGTGAACAAGTTTCAAAACCAGACTTCCAGATCACCTAAGGCAACCCCAAAGGGCAACAAGATGGAACAAACCAATACTCAACTACCTGGACTCCCTCAACTAGCAACCAAAGAGCATCTTGAAATAATGAAATCAGAAATAATTTCTCAGATCCCAACACAGATTGTGTCCACAGTGCAAGACACAATTAATAACTCTAGAGCAGAAACAAACAAAATAGAAGATCTGAGGAACAGGATGAAATCCCAGCATAGGAAACAAATGGTATCCATGAAACAAATGCAAACAATATCCAGGAGATTAACAACTCCATTCAAAGTTTATGCAGCAGAATGACAGGATTGCAACTGGTGACCAGGAAAAGAAAGATTTCTTAAAAATAGTAAGGGACCATGAGCAATCAAGCCAGCAGGTACTAGATGATGCAAACTAGAATAACATAAGACAGATCAGTCAATGAAGAAACACAAGAGAGTACAAAGGACATTAAAAAATGCTCACAGAAGTAATGGCAGAAATCTTCCCAAGAAGGGGAAACGTATTTCACACACGGATAAGTGACGCACTTAGGAGTCCAACTAGCCATGGAGAACTACTATTTCTCAGCCATAAAGAACGAGAAACTAGAGACAATTATAGCTAAGTGGATGCACATTGAGGCCATACTCTTAAGTGAAATAAATAGGACTCACATGCAAACACTGAATAGTTTCTCTGGTGTGAATGACTAAAAGTGTAAATAAGGTTCAAATGGTATAACTGATAATGTGAAACAGGAAGAAAAGGTCTAAAGGAGTTGGGGAATTGGGAAGGGTAGAGGAAAGGAAAAAAGGGAAAAGAAAAAAAGGAGAAGAGGAAAAAAAGGAAACAAAGTCTCTAAATAGGGAAGGGGGGAGGGGGTGAAAGGACGTCAGGGAAATGGGGAAAAAATAAGAACTGAGATACAGCATGCAAAGGTACAACATTCCCAACAAGGACTGTAAGTGTATTTTACAACTAAAATGTACCAAGAAACTTAATGAAAAAGAAGATACAGGTGTTTCTTTTCTACAATGGAGCATTTATCAGCCACAGAAAAAGATAAACATGAGAGGCCTGATGTAACTTGAGAAAATAGTCCTTATTGAAATTAAACAAACATGCATTTTAAAATACTGTGTTTCCCTGGTATGAGAAACCAAAAGGGTAAGAGAGGTGCAAAACGTACAAGAGATATTAGGAAGTGGAAAGAAAGTGTCCAAATAGAAAGGAGAACCAGGGAGGTGGGAGGGGGAAATTAAATAAGCGACAAGGAAAAAACAATTGAAAGAAAATATGGAAGTAAAGCTCGTGTAAGTAAGGAGGGGAAGAAGAGTTAAAGAGAGGGTAGAGGACTGGGGAAAAGGGAATCAATACACATTATGTAGAGAGCCATATTCCCTAGCATGTCTGTGATTAGTATGTCTATATAAAATGTACCGATAACATTGTTTCCAAGCTCCGTAATTGTAAAATACTTCTGGAATGATATATACATGAAACAGAATAGTGGATTTTTCTGGCAAAACAAAAATAAAAATAAAGGAAGGAGACACAGGGTCTTCTTCTCCGAGGGAGAGGCTCCACTTATGGACCCCAGCACATGACCTCACTTCCTTGGTGACAGGTTCCAACAGAACTTGGAACCCTGGAGTCACTGGGCACCACAGTCTCACCAAGTCTGCCTTAACAGTCACTTGGCTGGAGAGAGTCAGCAGTGAACATGCTGTGGTGCTTTCCCAGGCCTCGAAGCCAAAGCCTCAGGACCCCACAGAGGGAAAGCACTCGGGAACAAGTGAGAGGTTGGCTAAGTCTAGACGCTACAGGCCACATGCCAGGAACCACCCAGTGCTCATGGGCAGCACAGGGCAGGTCTCACCACACCCAGAGACCTCGGGCCTGAGATGAGAGGGAGCCCAGGGCAGGTCTCCCTGGGCTTGGCCACCAGGTACTCTGAGCAACCGAGTCCAGGGCAAGAACATTTAGGCCTGCCCACCACTGTGAGTTCCCTGCACCACTCCCACCCTAGGTCTTCACTCTCTGTGTGGGGGGTGGGAGGACAGGTTCAGGAGAGAAGTTCCTCCTGGGCTGGAGCAGGTGCTGGGAGGCTGTGAGCCCAGGGTCCTGTCACATCTCACCCATGACAGGGTGGGCAGGAGGAGAAGGCCACTGGCCAGTGATGATCCACAGCCTCCGGAGCCATCTCCTGTCCTCCTGGGTTAGAAGCCTCTGGGTTAGAAGCTGTTTGCATTTGGGGAGCACAAGGTTACCTGGGGCAAAAACACCACATTCTGCCTGCCAGCTGCTGCACACTGTCTCATCAGAGCTCCACATCACAGGTCAGGACATTGGGGTGGAGCTGTCACTGGGGCTTGTGTGCCATGTGCCTATGACAGACATTGGGCCAAGATATCAACAGGTGCCAGCTCAGGCACAGGGTGTGTGTGTGTGTGTGTGTGTGTGTGTGTGTGTGAGAGAGAGAGAGAGAGAGAGAGAGAGAGAGA
>NW_004624938.1:414116-433618 GCF_000247695.1 Heterocephalus glaber | reverse complement strand
CAGGTACCAATTCCCTAAGATGAATGTGATCATGATGTATACCTAATTTGTACCAATAAACTCCAGAATAAAAATATATATTAGTTAAAATGAAATGAAGCCCCAGTAATCTTTCATTTTTTGTTACTTTTAAAATGACTTTTTAAAATTCTCCCAGGACTCCATTTGCTTCAGTTTTGCAAGGCAATCCCAGACCTACTGTATGTGATCTTCTGTATCCCCAGGTGTTGGAAATCCCTCATCTGCTCCTCATTTTCTAGGTCCTGGGCTGGAGAGTGGCTCTGATGCTGCTCTTCTGTGGCTGATGCTCTCCTAAGTTTTCCCTAACAGATCTAATGCATAATCCTGACATTCCTTTGACAATGATTTTGATCTAAAGCACAACAGAGTTGTCCCACCACCCTATTCTCTCATTTCAGATGCTCTTCCAGACCTGTGTGTGAAACTTTTCTTTTCCCATTTGTACCATCATCTGTGCAAAATGTTACTTCCTTTGGTTATATAAATTCTAGTTTCCTAATGGTAGTGTTCAGCCTGTCCTCATCTTGTACTTCCCTGTCTGCCTGATTTATCTTGAAACAAAATAAAATCAGCTTCAAGTTCTCCAAAATGCCACCTTCTGTTAGGCATGGATTCTAACATTTAATGAGGTTCCAGGATTCTCTCCAAATCTGGCCTGTACTTGCTCTCAGAGCTTTTGTGAAAATCTCCTTATTCTAAAATCATTCTTTTAAATTTACTTTATTTACTTGTGCTTCTTCTTTTTCTTTCTACTGGTAATTGACCTCAAGGCCTTGTGCTTGCTAGGCAGGTGCTGTGCTGCTGAACTACATCCCTTCTCCCACCCATGCTTGTTTTGAATCCTTCTAATTATAAACAGTTTGTTTGGAGATAAACTTTTCAGTACTAAAATTAGTTACATAGAGAGATATAATCTCAGCAATATTTTACTTTCTTTGGTTAAAAAAAACATCGAGGAATTATAATATTGAAAAAGTTAGTACCCTTAATATTAAAGTTTTATAGGTGATTACTTTGCCACTAGAAAGACATTTACTATTTTTCTGCCTTTCCAAGCATAACACATGCATATTGATATGTGTACAGTTGTATATTTATATGGTTTTCAGTATATCACAAACCTATTTTACATAACTATTGTGTCTGGTAATCTTTTTAATTCCATCTTATTTCTTTTTTGGCCATATTCCTCTAATAAAGAGAAAATCCTGTTGGCAGTGAATGTTACTCTCTAAACCAAAACCAGCTGATAATGTTGATAGAACTGGCTGGCATGGTATAAGTTACTGATGCAAACCCACTTGTGCCTATTTTTCATTTCCTTTGCCAAAAATCACAGAGAGAGGTCAATAGAGGCTTCATCCCCTCCATCTCTCCTGATGACTGTCCTTCCCCCTCTGAACAAGAAAAATCTCCTGTTTCCCTGTACTAATTTGCCTCTCTCTTCCATTCCACACCATACATCTCAGTTCTGCACAGAGGGGAATACAGGGATTCCTACTCCTCTTCTTTTCCTCAGTGTATTTTGAAATTATTTCACTCACAACAATGCAAAGGACAGAAGTAGAGTGGTGGTTGCTAGTTCCTCATTAATTATTAAGTGGGGGAAATACAATAATATAACTAAATATATTATTATTTTAAAATCATAATATTCAGCTATTTTTCAAAACTATGCATGATATTGACCTTACTAGTCATCTCTAATTTTATTACTAATTTAAGGAGTATGTTTGTTTATGTCATTTGATTTGTGTGAAATACCCTCATAGATTTCATCTGCTTATAGCTCTCTTAATTTCCCTTTTCAAATCACTTGTCCTGATGCCAATTTTGAAGGTAATTTCCAATCACTATGATTTTTCCATTTAACGTGGGCCCTCTATGAAACACAGGTGCTTGGAGAGCATTTGAAGACCTAATATTTTGAAATAAACAGTAGCATCTGAAACAGTCTATGTATTCTATAAGCATCCAGGGGCTGCAATAGTCACATTTGCTTAAGATTTTGTAGTACTTCCCAAGTACTTGCATGTGATTTATGCATTCCTAGTGTGGATAGAAATTCGTAAAAATAGCCTGTAAAAATTACCTGAGCAGTGGAGCAGTGAGTCTGACCTCACCAACATTAATGCTGCTTTTGCTCAATGTGGAGAGACTTAATGAGATCCTTGTTCCTGCTTTCTTCTTATGTGACAAAATGCAAACTCACTTCTCAGTGAGACTCCAGCATGGACTGTGCATGCAGCCCTGCTTGTGAAATACCTGTGGTCCTGCTGAGTGTTCACCAAGGAAGTCTGGGAGTCACACTTCTGATGAGCTCTGGGGACCTGGTGATGCCACATTTCCTCCAGCCTTTAATTGGAGAGCATTCTGGGCTACATCATTGAGACTAATTAAATTTCTACTAGATTTTTAAGGAAGTTGTTTATAGGTGTGAGATATTAAATACAAAGAAATCTTCTAAATATGTTTTGTACATCACTCAAGATTCAGTGTATTTCAAGTTCACATCTGTTTCTGGAGTTGGTTCACTCACCTTCTAGCAAATCCCTGAAACACGGTTCTGGCACCATCAGTGTTCTGTGCTTCTGTGCCTCAGTGCTTTCAGAGTGACTGGGTCTCTCTTGGCTTGTTGTTGTGAATCTTCTGTTTTGGGGAAATTTGGCCCATTTTCAAGCTGGTGTGTTTTTCTGTGGCTCTGCCATGGGTTTTTTTTTACTGGAGCATGGTGCAAAAACTCAGCCAAACAGTGACCCCCATGACTTCTATTTAACACACTGACATAAGCTTATGTAAATTAGATATATACCTGAAAACTCTTTAAATTTTCAGTACATATAATCAAAATTTATACTGCATTTAATTTTGAACCTTTCTTTGAAGTTATGCAGTCTACCATCCATCATCCCAATGTGTAAGATTTCCTGCTTATCCATGTGTTGACAGGTATCTGCAGTCATAACTACCATGAATGTGAGACACTTTTGTCACCTTGGAAAAGAAGCACTGTGCCTATTCCTCTCTCTCCCCTATCCTCCCACTTTCCTCTATGAGCCCAACACTAGGCCACCACTAATCCACTGCTTCCATAGTTTTTCCTCCTCTTGACTTTAATATTGGTGAACCATAGAATATGAGGTTTCTGTGTTTTACTTTATTCAATTGCTATAATTTTTCAAGGGAATCCATGCCTACATCAGAATTTCAGTTGGCTTTATAGCCAAATAACATAATATGATGTGATCACCATATACAAAGAATGTTCAAATTTGAAAAGATCATTACAATAAAGACACATTGGCGCAAACACCCCTCAGAGTCTTCCCATGTCTTGCAAGGCACTTACCCAACAATTCTTGCAAATTTTCAGCAGCCCAGGAAGTCCTCTTTTCTGAGTGTGTATAGTTGTGCTGTCCTATTTGTCTTGATGTCCAGAATTGCTTCAAAACATTTACATTGCATGATCACTTTGACTTTTGGGAGGAACCCAAAGTCACAAGATGTCAAATCTGATGACTAAGATGGATGAGGACACAGACTCATGTTTTATGAGCTGCCTTTCTGTTCAATGGAACTTGGGAGCATCACTCAACATATTTTGATCACACATCATGGAGAACCTATAAAAGAGAACTTTCAGCACGGCTTCAGTAAGTGAATAATGCTGGTATGAGGTTGTTGGAAGTGAAGAGGCAGTTGCTGAGAGGGATTAATGGCAATGTCTTTTATCATAATCAATCTTAGAAATTTTAAACACTCACTGTATATTTTGATCATTCCTTGTACATAGCATATGTTGTTCATCTATTCATGAATTGGTGGACACTTGGTTTCCTTCTAACTTTTCTTTACTATGAACAATATTGCTATGAATATTTTACACATTTTCTTGTGGATTTGTGCTTTAATTCTCTTGGGAGTGGAATTGTTCACCTGAGGTAGAATTCTTAGGTCATAAGTTAGCTCTGCACTTAATCTTGTGAGGAAGTACACACTATCCCAAAGTTGAGGGAGGAGTTGGGGAGGTTCCAATTTATCCACATCTTCCCCAACACTTGTTGTTACCCCTTTAATCCCATCCATTCCTATGGGTGGGGCTGTTACCTCACTCTTGCTTTCTTCACTCTCTGGTGACAAATCATGTGAAGCATCACTTTATGGTCTTTAGATATTTGTAAATCTTTCTTAGAAACTGTCTGCTTAGATCTTTGCCTATTTCTTTCTGGACACTTTCAATGTCATTGTTGAGTTACAGGAGGTCCATATATTCTAATTGTGTCACTGGCCAGATGTGTATTTTGCCAATATCTTCCTCCACTATGTGGTTTGCACTTTCAGTTTATTTTTAATGTTTTAAAATTTTAAAATTGCAGTTAAATGCACCTAAAATAAAATCTCCCACCCTCATTACTTTTAAGTATAGATCTCACCAGTGCTATGCACATTCACATTGGAAACTTGCCTCCAGAATTCTCTACAACTTCCGCAACTGAAAATCTGTACATATTTAACCACTTCATGTCTTTGTCAAGCTTCTGCCAGCCACCATACTGCTTTCTGTCTCTATGAACTTCACTGTACTAGATTATTCATATACATGGAATCACACAATATTTGTTCTTTTCTCCCTGTCTTATAATAAGGTCCTCAAGGCTCATGTATATTCTGGAATATGTTTATATTTGTAATTTTAGATTGTGAGTAACTTGTTCTATGATTCTTCTGCAAGACAAGGAAGCATTTCTAATAAAGTTTAACTTGATAAAACAGTGATGTCTTGCTATATAAGTAGTAGGTGACATGAAACGTCATATGAACACATCTGAGCCATTGACCCCCCCCCCAACTGTCAGATAGTAGGTGATTGTCTTCCAAGACCAAAGGCTATGGGAGATTGGGTCTGCAGAGGAGGAGGGGAAACGGAGAAAAAATTTGTCACTTTAAATGAGATTAGTGATGTGGAAAATGTGGAAAAGAGTAAACATTTTTAGAAAAGAACCAGCCAAATAAGGCTGTAGAATTGCAAACAATGAATCTGTTTAACAAAAATTCAATGTCACATTTCTGCAAAATTTTTACAAGGAGGCCAAATGAAGTGTTACTAGATAGGTTCTCATTAAATTTGCAGGCAAAGAAAATGATTCCATTCAGCCAAAGGATAGCAGTAATCCCATTAGAGATAGTCATCCTACAAAGTCGTCTTCTCCATGGTCTCCCTCACACCAGGCTGAAACTTTTTCAAAAGTAAATACGGGATAATTTGTTTATTTTTCTTTACATTTTGTTTTGTACATTGTATATCATTATAGTATTGTAATCATTTTATATGAATATTCTTGTGTCGTGTAATGAATCACCTGAGTTTCCATTATTTCTTATGGGGAAATTTGCTTTCATATGCAGGCACTCTGGATTACAAGCTCGGTTCCAGAACTAATCATGCTATCAAACCAAGGAAACAGAAATGAACTCAGGACTCCAGAGAAGCAGGATCAATATCCAGAAGCAGGAAAAAACTGCATTTCACTTTGTAAAGAAATTTTCATTTTTTCCTCATGTGACATACTATTGTATTCTCAACAGCAGTGAATGAGAGTTTTCATATTTACCAGTTTTTGCATTGCCAACAATTTTAATTTTGGTCATTGACTGATGCATAGGACCAGCCAGTTCCTGCATTAATTCTTATAGTTTTGAAGAATGCATTTTTCCCTGTGCCTTTGAATTCTTGTTATCATTTACATCAGGGCTCAGCACCCCCTCTAGGGGACCCCAATGCCCCCCAACACTCCATGCAGATGAGGCCTGGTTGGTGTGGTTTCAGGGTCACCAACACCTTCCCCACTGGCACTCTGGACCTGGACAGAAGCCCACAGCTGCACTGGCACTGTCTCCCCCTGTGGTGTTGGTTCCAGGCTTCTCTCTAGGGTCAGTTTGGGCAGGGCTGCCCTTCTATGTGCTGTGTCTTCCTATCCTCCTCTTGGAGTGGACACTGGGAATCCTGAGAAGACCCAGAGCTCACAGTGCACCCTGCAGACTCCCTGGTCTGCACACATCAGAGTATACTGATGTCCTCCTCAATTGCTAGACCCAGAAGGTGATGCACAGCCTACTTTCAAACCCTGGGTGTCTGCACCTCATCCCCATCCCTTCCAGTTGTTCTCTTTCCTGTCACAGGAGCTTCTTCTCATTCTTCCTCTGGCCCCTACATCCTCAGAAGCCTGCACTGTTACCTCCCACTTCTCTCTAGACATTGGCACGAGGGAGAATCCTTTCCTGGTGAGATGAAGGTTGAGGAAGGTTTGCAGTTCAACCACAAACTGGAACTGAGTCAGCTCACTCTACCGAGGTCACAGGGCCATTGAGTGAGCTCATGCTTGGGCTCCTCTTTGTTCTTATTGAACCATGTTGTCTGCTCTCTTAGGAAGAGAGACATGCACAGGGTGCTGAGGAAGGTTCTCATCCAGTCCTGGTGATGCACTTTCTCACAGCCATCAGTTACTCTGAACCTTTTCTCTGCTCATCCTGCTTGGCTATGGATCTTAATACATTCCAGAAATGGATCAGATATTGTCCACTGCAAAAAGCCAAAACTTAAGAAAATAAACTGGAAATCTGCATGGAGTTTAGTTTGTTAGTTGCAGCCATTTCCATAACTTCTGTTCTCTATTGAATTTTTCCTGATATTAAAGATAAATTGAGAAGAATACTTAGTGCCATTTTAGTCAATTTATGTTTTTCTTAGTCACCAGAGAGGGGCTGTCTTAAGTTACTTTCTTGTTGCTGAGACAAAATACTCAACTCCCACAGTTAAAGGAGCAGGGCTTTAATTTAGCTCACAGTTTATAGAGGTTTCAGTCTGTAGTCAGCTGGCTATGAGGCAAGGAGGAATAGCAGACAGAAACAGTCCATGCCATGGCTGTAGGAGACTTCCAGCCTTCCTTCCTTTCTGTTCTTATTCCATCCAGGTTACTAGCCTATTGGTTGCTGCCTCCCACACTAAGAGTATGTATTCCCTCTTCAGTAAACCCATAATCCACTCTCAGAACTCCACTAACCCCATCAGTGGGCAAATCCAGCCTCATACACCCCAACCCAGCACGTGAGGCTTTGGGGAAACATTTAGACACAGTATAAGCCATAATGGTGTGAGACAAAGTAGCCTCTATTTTTCCAGGTTCTGTTCCACTGTCTCTAAACAGAAGGGAATCATCCTATTTGTCTTGCTCAGGAAGTATTGTGTGAAGTGAGAGACAGGGCATTTATATCCTGTTGAAGAGGACACAGAAAACAGCCTCAGTCACTTGGTCACTGGTGATTGATATTGTTGCAGAAATCTCAGAAAGAAATACACAGAGACACAGAATTCAGATAAAATAATAAAATTTCTTCTCACAAGGGGACAAGAATGCCAGAAACCAGTCTGGTCAATATCCGCACCCTTTTTGTTCAGCATTTCTCTTTTTATATCCTTTTTAGCCATTATCTCATCCCTAGTGGTCTTTGATATGTAAATACAATTCCAGGTCCTATTTACAAGTCACAGACACAAGATAGGCCATATACATTGTAAATTCACCCTGACATGGTAACTTTGTTAGGTTAATGAAGTTACCCTTTAGAGTCAGATAATCCTCACCTTAAACAAGGAGTTAGAGGAAAAGCAAATCTTAAAAGAACACATTGCTTATTTTCCTTCTACAACTACCTTAATATTCAATCTGTTAAGTTATATAAAACTTTTCCATATCAATATGACATGAAAAAGGACACCTTCACTTTTTAAAGATGATACTAGTGTCTGCAAACAGTATGCTTATTTTTGTTGGAAGCCCACTGAAAGTGTACAGGTGTTCTGATCAGACAAGTTTGTAGCTTGGATTGATGGGGGTGCTCTTAGTGTGTAGTGGGATAACTCTAGTATTTTTAAATATCTGGAACTTGACAAGTACTACTGTTTGTGCTGACACATTTTTATTCTCACAAATAGAGAAGATAAATGTCATATTTCACTAATTTTTCACAAGTATAAAAATTAATGACCTTAAGTACGTATGATGTTTAAGATTTCTACATTGCAGACATGAGATTTTTGTTTCTTTGCTTTTTATAGAACACATATGTACTCACACATATATGTAGGGAACAGGGAAAGGAGATGTTACTAGGACCTCTGCAGTAAGTCCTAGTGTCCTGCAAGTCATGGAAGCACAAGGCAAATTAAAGGAAAGGTAGAAAAATGAGACTGAGAAAAAGCTGAGCTTTGGGTCTGATCAGTGCTGCTCTGGGCAGCAAGGACGAAAGCCCCCAGCTTACTGCACCTTTTATTCAGTACATGGGGAGAACAAATGTTACAAATGACTTGCAGAGAGTTCAGTACATTGGCATAAACAAGGTGTAACAATCCAAGAACAATGAGGAACTGAGTAGTTGAAGATTTTGTTCCTCCCAGGATTTCTTCAGCTGGTGTAATCTTGTCCTGGAGCTTCACAGCATCACTGGATCATTGAAGTTCCAGTTGTGACTGGAGGCCAATAATGGAATTATATCTCAAAATGCCATAGCTGGCATGTAGGCAGGAGAACTAGGCCTAATGAAATTATTTTTCCCTAAAATTATGTAGCATTGCTCCTGACATATCTCCCTTTCTTTTCAATTTATGTGAGGGTGTTGTTAGGAAAAGTGAGCACACCGAACAATGACTTGTCCCTATATATTGTGAGGATCTATAGTGTGTTTGACTGGATTAGCTGTCTATAATAAGCATAATTTCTCTTAATTGGAGCTGTAAAAGGATTAAAAATGTAATAATTTTTTAAAATGTTGACTAAAAAACTTAAAACTTTTGTTGAACTCAATTAAATATTATCTTCTGTTATACATTTATACTGGGTGTTTAAGACCAAGTTACAGTGAGACCTATATTAAATAAAATTAACCTCTTGCTATCTAACATGGTCAATTGAGTCTCCTCAAGCACTGTCTTGGAACCATGCATAGAGCCTCTTAGCTTCTCTGTCAGTGTCAGCCATCAGGATATGTCATGGACTTGCTTGACCATGTTGCTTCCTGTGAAAGCATGGGAGATTTTTCCTTCAGGAAACATTCCTTTGGCACACTTTTGCTGGATCTTTACTGTTTTGTTGTTCACCAACCTACCTGCTCAGGAGGTTGTGTGACTCACCAAAGATGCAGGATCTTCAAGAATGTTCCCTCATGACCTGGATCTTTTTTCTATTGTCGTTGACCTTGGAGGGCCAGGGCCAAAATATTGGCTGCCTTCTTTGCCCAGATACCTTTTTAGTTCTGGTCTATAAACTTTGGTTGCTGAACACCCAGAAGAGAATATCAATAATATTAGCATTGTAAGAGGTGTAGTGAACTGAACTATTATAATTTTACCTGGATATTAAGCATTTTGGAATAAAAATATAGTTAAACAACTGTTATTAATGCCAATTATGGTTGTTCTTGTGGTTGAATCCCTAACTAGCTATCTTTTCATAGGATGTCATCTAAGGAAAATAAATCAGCCTACAAGTGTGATTATTTTCATAGGTGGCTGGAGCATAAGGGAAAGGAAAATATCTGAATCAAAAGGTAATTGCCATAAACAACATTTTGGAAGACCCATGCAATTAGAGGGCATGAATACAATTTGTACACCAGAAAAGGAACAGTAATAAATATTACAGTTATATAAAACCTTATGTTCTTCAATGTAGTTTGGTACCAAAAGCATTTTTCTAATAACACTCTTTTGTTTATGCCACAGAAATTAATCTTTTGAAGATGACCAATGTATACATATCACAATAACATTTTTAGAATTTAACCAATATAAGCATTTTTATAATAACATATTTAGAACTTAAAATTCAATGATAACTAATGTAATCAATTTATAATAACATATTGAGACAATATTTATTTCAGTGTGTCTCCCATAAGATTATGAAAATTACTAGCGGTTCCCTTTAGTGACTTAAGACTGGAAAAATTATTTTCTGTGTGGCCACTTCTTTATTAACTAAAGGGAATACCCATGGTCACTATGTACTTTGACAAATAAATCTCAATGGCACTTTGATCAGTTAGCAACCTGGGGGAAGAAGGACATGTGTTTAATTTAATAACCATTTATCTGTAAGCCATTTAATAATAGGTGAATATCTTTAAAGAAAAAAATTTTTTGAAAAGGTGAAAAGGAAAAGAGAGAGAAAAAAATGAGCTCACCTCTACAAACTAACAGACAACAGACAAACATATAAGACAATTTATAAAATTAAAGGGCACTGAAATGTATTTGGCCAAATTGAATTACAATATCCCTTTTATGATTTTGAGGTTTATAATTGTATATAAGACTTGTCAAAAACTTTTGTAGTCAATTAGCAGAGATCATTTGAGATTAGAATCAGAAGGAATGCAAGCGTTTTTATACCTATAAATGTAAAAAGAACATTTTCAAGTTGTGCCCCTCCCTTTTTTAATAAATCTATATTTATTCTTTCTCTGGGGGCATCATCTCAGTCCTGGACTCTGCTGTGGATTTGTTGGTCATCGCTGGTGAGGTTGGTTGTGCAGGTACAGCTGGCTCATCACTCTCAACCTGGGTGCTATCACCCATTCTCCAAGATGTTGCTGGTTCCACCAGTGTAACCCCTGGTCTCACATTCTGGGAGAGCAGCCACAGAGTTTCATCATTATCTGTTGGGACACAGGAAAAACCTCTCCCTCAAGCTATTAAGGCAGAGGGGCCATTCCACTTACCTGTTTAGACATTTTTTCCAAAGGACTTGTGGTTTCTGAGTCTTATCCGTGGCACCTGTATGCCAATGGAGCATAGCAGGCAGTTGTGTGAAGCCTGCTACAGGAGTCAAAAAATTAAGCACAAAAACAGCTAGATATAAATGCGCTTATGGAGGCATCTCATTTCCTTGTGATTGTTTAAGCAATTGATGCTTGAAGGTGGCATGGGCCCTTTCTACTATGGCTTGTCCTCATGGATTATATGGGATACCAGTACTATGCTTACCATGCCAAATAACAAAGAATTTTTGGACAAATTTATTAACATATGATAGACCATTGTCAGTTTTAATATTTTTGGGCACTTCCATGGCAGCAAAGGCAGACAAGCAGTGTTGTTGAACATGGTGCTCTTTCTCACCAGAGTGATACGTGGCATGTATCATGTGTGAAATTACATCTATAGAGACATGTACAAATTGAGACTTTCCAAAAGAAGGAACATGGGTCACATCCATCTGCCAAATCATATTAGTGGCTAAGCCTTGAGAGTTAGTTTCCTCAGGGGGAATGGGCCTTGGAATATGCTGACAACTAGGGCAGGCCAAAACTATCTGTCCTGACTGAACTTGAGATAGCTGAAAATCATGTTGTAATGCCTTGGAGTTCTTAGCCTGATCAAAAGCAGCAAGGTATCCTAGAAGCTGATCTGCTTGTGAGTTGCCATAGGAAAGTGGTCCAAGAAAATTGGTATTGATCGAATATGTCCAACATAGAAGGGAACAGTTCTTTGATGTATGGCCTTTTGTAATCTTAAAAGCAAGTTCAATAATTTAGGTTCTAAGGTAGAGAGGACCATGTCTCCTTCCAGTATTTGAGTCAAACAAAATTCATAAAAGGAATAACACAAAATATTAAGAGGTTGGGAGGAAAAGTATTCAATCACAAACTAAAATGGCTGGCAACTCTGAGCTCTGTGCAGAGACCAGGTGTAAGCAACACATAACTAAAGGAAGGGCTCTAAATTGCTGCTTGGCCCTTAGAGGAGCCATCAATGAAATAGTTTGAGGCACCTTGCAATGGCTCAAATTGAGTAATCTTGGGGAGAATAAAGTCATGTCAAGGAAAAAGCTGAAACAGAGGGTCACTAGGGTAATGATTATCTATCCATCCAATGAAATCCACAAAGGCTATTTGCCAATATAAAGCAGTTTGTAGCAGCATCTGCATTTGATCCTCATCAATTGGAATAATGATGAAATGAGGGTCAGAACCAAATAATTATTGGCTACGATTATGTCCCAAGGAAACTACTTTTGCAATTAGCTCTAGATATAATTGTAGAGATTTCACTAACTAGATAAAAACAACCATTCCATGGGAAAGACCTGTTTTTCCCACCATTGTCCTATTAAACCTGTAGGTGAATGAGGGGTGTTAAGCATAAACAAATGAACAGGATAGTTAGAGTTGATAAGAAAAACCTGCCAGTTATGTGTTCTTTGCTCTATTAATTGTAATTTCCATTGTAAAGGCAAAGCTGCCATGGACAGAGACACTTCAGTAGCCCCAACTAAAAATTTTTTAACATATCCAATTCCAAGGTGATTATTTTACTGTTGCTATTCTACAGGCTGCATTCCACCCTGAAGATGCTTGCCTAATCCTATTTCTGGTTCACATCCCATTTTAGATATCGTATGTTGACCCAGTGAGGTTTCAGGGGGCAAAATAGTCACTATGATTCTCCATTCTTTCAATAAATCTCTGCCTCATAAATTTACAGGTATGGGAGCTATGTAAGGACAAATATGTCTCAATTGACCATCAGGCCCTTCAAGAGGCAGGGGAATGGAGCTTTACAAAACTTGTTGGGGAGCACAAAGGTGCAAAACCTGCAAAACCAGAGATGTTTTAGCTGGTTTTCCACCCCAAGATTAAGGCCAAAAACATGTGCCAATCACGGATATGTCCATGCCTGTGTCTATCAATTCTGTAAGGAACTTGCCATTCAATTTAATTTTGCACAAGGGCCATTTTTTAGAAATCTCTTGGGTGAAATAAATCTCTTCTTGAGGAATTTCTGGCTTAAGAGTCTCTTGGGAATTTTTAAAGCTAACATTATTTAATTTTGGTTTAGGCAAAAGCAGCAATTTTAATTGCAAAAGCAATATAATCTCCTTGTTCTATTACCCAAAGTCCTGTCGAGCTAACAGAAATACACAATTCAGAGGTACAATCAGAATCAACAATACCAGGAATCACAGTAATGCCTTTCAAAGTTAGAGAGAATTTTCCAAGTATCAAAGCAATGGTTTTGGGGGGTGGGGGTCCATGAATTCCTGTGGGGACAGATACCAGAGTCTCACCTCCCAGCAGGTGAACTCTGTTATCAGCAGGAAGATGTGTTCCTGAGCTCCCAAGTGTTCCCCTGATGAGGGAAGAAATGCCCCTCGGAACACCCATGCCATCTGATTTTGTACTTGTGCACAGGTCTGAACTGGGTACTGCTGACTCAGGGGGACTGAAGCCGCCTGCCCCTGATCTCCTATAGTTTCCTGGGCCCAATTTCCATTTTCTTGGCAGCAATGTGCCTTCCTTATCATATTTGGAGTGGCAGGCTTTAGCCCAGTGAACACGTTTTTGACAGCCAGGGCAAGGGTCAGGCCAGGCAGTAACTTATTTTCTTTGGATGCCTGATCTAGTGGCTCTGAGTCAGCTTGTAAAGCCACTTTTATTTTGCAGTTTTTTTTCTGAGATGCCCCAATTTTTCACAATTAAAACATTTTAAATTACTGTGTGTACCGTGTAAATGTTGGGAGATGGCTTGAGCCATCAGAGCCAAATTGTATAAAGGAGACCCAATATTCTGGCATGCCTTAATATATGCTCCAAGATTTTTAGATGACTGAACAGGATTTATTGCCTATTTGCTATCCATATTAGCATTTTTGTAGGCCAGCTATAAAATCAGGATGTCTGCAGCCTGGGAATTAGAAATCTGTCTCCTAATAGTTTGTTGTAATCTTGCTACAAATTCTGTATGTTTCCAATGGCCCTTGCATGATTTGAGTAAAAGATTTCATCAGTGCACCATCAACTGGCACAGAAGCCCAAGCCCTCTGCAGGAGGTCCTCTAGCTGGTGAAAGATTAATGCTGGGCAACAGGGCTGCCTGCGTAAATCTGAAAAGTCACCTGTGCCCAGTAACATATCAGTAGTAACTTCTCTCGACTGAGCATCTCCCTGAGCATTTTTATGAGCCTGTTCCCTGATTAAAGAACGCAGTTCCACCTCAAAGTGGAGATACTGAGAAGGGGATAGGCACGTTTTTGCAAGGTGAAAAACATCATGAGGAACCAGAGAATAAGTCTGAAGTACATTGTCCAACAAACCCACTATATGGGGGCTTTGGACACCATTGGTTAGCACACTCTGCCTGAAGTCCTTTAGGATGTTAAAATCAAACGAGGCATGAACATACATGTCCACCTCTGCGTTGTCAGGATGAGGCAAAACTGAGACAGGAAAGCACAAAGGGTCTCCCACTGCCTTGCCTGATGTCACAGCCTTTTGCAGGGTACGGCGATAGGGAGTGGCCCCAGAAGTGGGCTTCACAAGGGGGCAGCTAGAACTTTGTGAGATACCTGAGAAGGCTGAGGAGCTAGAGAATTAGAGTCGTCCTCAACATGCTGTGGTGGTAGAGCAGAAGCCGCAGTGAGATGAAAGCAAACCAAACCGGAGAAGAAGCCGAACAAGAGGAAACCTGGACAGAAGGGTTGGTGGGGGGAGGGGTAGCTGAGGTCTCCTGAACTGAGAGAATCTGAGAGCAGAGTGGACTAAGGCCCAAGTGGGTAGAGTTCGGGGGAAGCGACGATCGCCCCTTCGCCGAGCCTCACGGAGAACGGTACCTACACGTTCCCATGCTATTAAGTTAGTTGTCCCTTCCTGGGGAAAAGATGGGACATACATTTGTATGTCTTTTAACAAATCTATCACAGCACCCTTAGGTACTGGGTATATAGCTTGCTTTAACAGCGACTTAAGTAGTTTGGCAAAGTTACGCTGTTCTGTTGACAGAGACTGACCCATAGTTATAACTCAGCAAAGATAGAAAATTACCCCCAGCTGGACACACTTACCACCAGTGTTCCTCGTCCAAGTCCGGAAATCGTCCTGGGAGATCCCTGTGTTGTCTCTCTTACTCCAAGTTTGTCTGACAGGTGAGTTCACACCTGGATGCAATTCACATCCAAGTTGGGCACCAATTGTAGGGAACAGGGAAAGAGGATGTCACTAGAACCTCTGCCATAAGTCCTAGTCTCCTGCAAGCCAAGGCAGCACAAGGCAAATTAAAGGAAAGGTGGAAAAATGAGACTGAGAAGCTGAGCTTTGGGTCTGATCAGCACTGCTCTGGGCAGCAAAAATGAAAATCCCCAGCTTACTGCACCTTTTATTCAGTACACAGGGAGAAACAAATGTAACAAATGACTTGCAGAGAGTTCAGTACATCGGCAAAAACAAGATGTAACAATCCAAGAACAATGAGGAACTGAGTAGATGAAGATTTTTTTCCTCCCAGGATGTCTTCAGCTGGTCTAATCTTGTCCTGGAGAATTACCGCATCACCGGATCTTTGAGGTCTCAGTTGCAACCGAAGGCCAAAATGGAATTATATCTCAGAATTCCATAGCTGAGCTGTAGGCAGGAGAACTAGGCTAACCAAATGATTTTTTCCTAAAATTATATAGCGTTGCTACCAACAACAGGCTAGGCAACAGTGCAGTGATGGAGAGTTGGCCTACCTTGCCCAAGACCCTGGGTTCAATCCTTACCACTGCAGACTAGTCATATTAGTAGTGATAAAAATCATAGTACTAAGTTATTCAACAATTCATGGCTTATATAACATGCATTTAATTTTAATTCATGTTTCTTTGGGTCAACTTTAGTTCACCTCATCTATGCTGAGCTTGGCTGGGCTTACATCAAGATTAAAGTTAGGCTCAGAATTCGACTTAATATTTACTGTTCTCATGTACAAGTAGATATATTACTTACCTTTTGCTCATTGGATTATATTAATAATCTGTCACTGTATAAGAACTAGACCCAGCAGAACAATGACTGAAGGAAGCATCTCCACTCAGGCAATTCAAATGTAGTTAAATTCTAGAACTTCAATGTGTGATAAATATTTTACTTACCTAAAATATGTAAATGAAAACAGGAATAACATAAGGTAGAACATGAAAGTTGTGTTTATGTATTTGATTGGAATTGCACAGAAATGCAATGATGATATTTTATGATGCTTTAGGGTATAGAAGTACAACCACTGATTAGAAGAAATAGTTTCATTATTTGCACTATTAAAAATGGCTCTCTTTTCAACTTGAAAATGAGAACAATTGTCCTGTTTTTCACCAATGAAGAGTCAGTGTCTCATGAGGCACCTTATTTTAGTAAGTCTAAAATTCTATGTTGCTGTAAATCAGGTTGTAATCATGCATTTGTGGGAGAAAATGCTGTCATTGATCAGAATTACTCACAATAAAACTGGGAGGAGTTCTCCCAATTCTTATTAATCTCTTTCCAAGTCTTTCTAAATTGTATTGATTTCTAGATCTCTTATGTTCTAGGAATGTCAAAAATCACAGAGCCAGGCATGATGGTTCATGCCTGTAATCCTGGCACTATGGGTGGCAGAAGCAGGGGGATTGCAAGTTTGAGCCTAACCTGGGCAATTTAGCAACTTAGTGAGGCTTGACCTCAAAACAAAAAATAAAAGTCTGAGGGATGTACATCGTGTGAAGGTACTGAGTTCAATACCATATTGCTAAGTGAAATAAATCAGATATATAAGGTAAAATATCACAGGTTTCTCTAATTAATGGAACACAAAATATAAATAATTTAAATAAGACAAAAGAGAGATGGTAGGAAAAAAGAAGGCAGAATCTAGGGAGTTAATAAGGAATTCCAGGGAGGGAGGAGAGGAGAATTCAAGAGAAAAGGAGGTGAAAAATCATAAGCTCATGACAGGACTGTGTACCAGTTCCCTAGGATGAGTGTAATTATTATGTATTGGAAACATATACTAATAAATTTTTTTTTTTAAATCTCCAGTACTGCAAAAAAGTCTGAGTTTCCAAACCCAATTTCCCAGATATCCAACTGATTGTGTACCAATTACTAAAGGAGCTTGTTAAGAATAGATCTTTTGTTGGGCCAGGGACTTAACTCAGTGGTTCTGTTGCCTGCTCTGCAAGCACAAGGACCCAAGCTCAATCCCAGGTGCCAAAGGAAAAAAAAACAAAAACAAAACCAAAAATAGACCTTTTATATATCTCTCAACATTAGCCTAAAGTGATAAGAATGTCTTAGAACACATCTTGTTATCTGTGAAAAAATCAAGGTGATTCTAATGATCCGCCAAATTTGTAAAAAATTGACCCAGTCCTTGTTTGAAAATTAAAAAAAGAGCCCAAGCAAATGCAAATCTAAACTGGGGAAATCAACATGGATTTGCATGGTTCCAGGACAAGATTTATAACATGGTGATAACTTCTAATCTATGTCTTCTGTGGCTTTTTTTTTAACCTTTAACTTTTTTAACCTCAAGATCATATATCATTTAAGCCCTATAGTTCTTTCAGTGGTTAATGTTTATACTCTACCCCCAACCATAAACACAAACTCAAGTACAGTCTATAGCATAGAAAATTAGATTTCTGGAAAGGGATGTGAAACAATGGCAGATACAGTCAGTGATATGTACCATTTTCTATTAAAAAAAATAAAGAAATTTTGTGGCAAGGTTCCTAAAGAAAGGAGAAATATATCACTAGGGAAAATATCAGTTCACAAAAAAAGAAATATTGTCCACAATGAAAAGAATACAAATGGCACCTTACAAATGTAAGGAGAATTTTACAGATGAATCCATCCCATCATCTTTGCGTTTGTGTAAAGACAACAAATACCACCTTTTTTCCAGTATCAAGGGTGAAAACAAATCTTTTGTGTTTCTATCTCTTTCACATTCTTTACTTACCTTGGATCACATTTCAATCTTACCAAATTTAGTGTTCTTGTGTTTGGAGAATTTATATCAGACTACTTTGGTTTGGATGTGTTTTTCTTGTATTATATTATTTATATCATTTATAAACATTGAAAGTCCAATACCTACCAGTCATAGTTCTAAACCTTAGAAATGGCCTTCAATACTTCACAGAACACTCTCATTTTTAAAGAACATGAGAGAGGATAAAAGGAGGAGGAGAAAATAATGATGCTGAGAATAATCATGCTTGATATTCTGATAATGAACTTCAGGAAATCATCTGATCATAAAATATTACAGTAATTATGACATAATAATTTCCTCACTTCTGTAGAATATATCATTTTCTTGAGTATTTTCCTCCAAATCCTGTGAGGTTTTTTCCTACTTCTTCACTGTACAGAAGAATTAACAAGACTGAAAAAATTTAATATCATCCAGGTTTAATTGTTTTCTACTATTTGCTATTGGCCTCCCAGAAAACCTTCCTGCTCCACAGTTTCTTCATTTTTCATTTCTTCAGTTTTTTACTTCTGCATTTCTCAAGGTATAAATCAGAGGATTTAACATGGGTGTGATAATGGTGTAGAACACGGCCACCATCTTGTCCTCAGAGAAGGTCATGTCGGGCCGCATGTACATAAAAGTACAGGGACCAAAGAAGATGATGACCACAGTGATGTGGGCACCACAGGTAGAGAGGGCTTTGCGCCTGCCTTCTGCTGACTGCTTCTGCAGAGACACCAGGATGACAGTGTAGGAGATGAGCAAGATGATGTAAGTCCCCAGGGTGATGGTCCTGCTGTTGGCTGTCACCATGATACTGACGAGGTAGGTGCCTGTGCAGGCGAGTTTCAGCATAGGGTGAACATCACAAAAGTAGTGATCAATCTCATTGGGGCTGCAGAAGGGGAGTTGAACCACAAGAGTCACTTGGATAATGGAGTGTATGAAACCACCCAGCCATGTCCCCAGAAACAGTTTATTGCATCTCTCCTGGTCCATGATGGTCACGTAGTGTAGGGGTTTGCAGATAGCCACATAGCAATTGTAGGCCATGATGGTGAGGATGAAGTTCTCGGTGCAACCAAATAAATGTACCCCAAAGAGTTGCAACATGCATCCCTCATAGGAAATAGTTTTGTCCTGTGATAAGTCAGCAATCATCTTGGGTACTGTGACTGAAGAGTAGCAAATGTCCACAAAAGACAAGAAGTTGAGGAAGAAGTACATAGGCATCTTAAACAGGTTTCCATGGCAAACTGTCAACATGATGAGGAAGTTTCCCAGGAGAATGACCATGTAGAAGAATGAAAATACCACGAAGCAAACTTCTTTGACCTCTGAGTTCTGAGAAAGACCCAAGAAAATGAATTCAGTTACATTGTTTAATTTTTCCTTGGAATGAGTCCATGAGGCCATGTTCCCAAGAGACAAAGAAATTACCTGCAGGGCACATAGAAAAGGCCATTATCATTTATTTCTAATGGGAACAAATAAATATTGGCAGTAGTTAAAAATTTTAAAATGGGTGCTTACCATTGATTGATAGGCATACTTAAAAACTTACCATACATGTATTTCTATCCTGTTACTTCAATATTATATCTATATTTTCACTTCAGATAAGAAAACAAACTTCAGAGAGATAAAGGAAA
>NW_004624938.1:359256-377320 GCF_000247695.1 Heterocephalus glaber | reverse complement strand
AATGAATTACTGATCAATGTCCCTACATAATGAAATTGACACATCTTAAAGAGTTAGTCCACCTACTGTGCTCCACACACAGATATGCTCCATTACCAGTTTTATTTCAGAAGTTCTAAAATAGTTCAAAATTATGCAATTGTTGATTATCAATCAAACAATAAATTGAAATTTACAACGAATTTTCACCTGTTCAGAAAGTGGATACATCTAAATTCTTAACATTTAAAAGTTTATTAACTAGAAATCTCAAAGTATGATAATAATATGAAGGAATATGCTAGACAGAAGATTATTTTATTGAATACCAGGCACAAGAGCATACATTTGACGTGATATCACTCATAGTCTTACATAAACCTTAAACACTTTCATTCACTGATTCAGAGAGTAAAATTGTGGTGCTCTGACTGTGGAACAATAAATTGAGCACTGTTTAGTCAAAGGGGGGAAAGCTTGGGTGCACAGGTTTATTAAATTCCAGTGATGCATACAACACAGAGCTTGTAGTTATCTATACTGTATTTGAGATTAAAATTTTCTAAGAGGGCAAATCTTGTGTTTGGTGTTTGTGTCACATTGATAATAATAAAGAACAAAGTGGGAGAAAACTTTTATAAGTTGTCGTATAGGGCATGGGGTAAGATTAAGGCATAGATTGTGGTGATAGTTGAATAAACGTATTCTTGTCTTCAAACTCACCAAGCTGTATATATTACATATGTACAACTTATTGTATGTTATACAAAATTATGCACAACAGAGAATCTGTGTCTGCAAAACATTTATGATAAATAAAACTACCTGAGAAAAACTATAAATGAGTACACACTTTATGAAAGGCAAAATACTAATGTTGACAAAACATGCACATCACTAATCACTAGAAACTTTCAAGTTGAAACCACAATAATTTACCTTTATGCACTGCCTAGAATAACTAAATGGGAAATAATTAACAATACCGAGTGGAAACGTGAGGAATGCTGAGGACCATCTTCTCATGTTTTGAGTATCTCCCCAACTGTGTAATGCCTATTTTTCTATATAGACCAGCTCTCAGAGTCCCAGGATTAACTGTAATATGGAGTCTTCCAGGATTTCTGGCTGCTTCTAAAACACTCTGGGAATAGAAAAAGTAATATTTTTAATATTAAGTACTTTCAAATGACTATCATTAATTTGATGACTCCCTGCTTTAGCTCCCAAGTAATGAATAGCATATTTTCAGAAGTGCTTTAACACTGTTTAGAAGAGAATAGTTCCCTCCCTCACAAGCATCACAAGGAAACTATCCCTACTTCCCCTGCTGGAGTTACACTACCACATTATTCACAGGGCATTCAGCTCTTCTAAGAACCCAGATTCACTCAGAGGAAGAAGACTCAGAGAATGCAATTCTATAGTTATGGGGGATGATTCCAAGAGTAGCTATTACAAACTGTGCCACTATAAACATGTGTGTGCGTATATCACTGTGGTATGCTGACTTTAATTCTTTCAGGAAGACACCAAGAAGGGGGATAGCTGGGTCAAAGTCTTCGTTTTTGGAGGAATTTCCACACTGATTTCCACAGTGGTTGCACCAGTCTACACTCCCACCAACAGTGGAGAAGGATTTCTTTTCCCCCACAGCTCTGCCAGCATGTTGTTGATTTCTTGATAATAGTCGTTCTTTCTAGAGTGAGATGGAATCTCGCCCTTGTTTTAATTTGCATCTCTTGAATGACTAGTGATGTTAAACATTTTTACATATTTATTTGCTATTTATACTTCTTAATCTCAAAAGTGTGTATTCACTTCAAATGCCCATTTGGTATTGGATTTTTAAACTTGGGTGGTGATTTTTTCAGTTCTTTATATATTGCAGTTATTACTCCTTTGTCTGAGGAAGAGCTGGCAAAAGTCTTTCCCCACTCTGATGCTTGTCTCTTTGCTCTGTTGGTGATTTCTTTTGCTGTGCAGAAGCTTTTTAATAAGATGAGATCCAAGTTGTTGATTCCTTGTAGTATTTCCTATGCAATTAGGGTTTTGTTCATAAAGTCTGTCTATACCTATGTCTTCAAGAGTTCTAGCTCTTCACTCTTCCAGCAGATTGTCTTTCTGTTTTAATAGTTAGATCTTTGATCCATTTTTATTTTAGCTTAGTGCATGGTGAGAGTCATGGTTTTAATTTTAGTTTTCAGTATGTGGAAAGCCAGTTTTCTCAGCACCATTTATTAATGAGGCTATCTCTCTTCCAGTGAAGGTTTTTGTCTCTATGTCAAAGATGAGGTGACTGAGAGTCTTTGGATTTGTTTCTGCATCTTCTAATCTGTTCCACTGATCTTCAGGTCTGTTTTTGTTTGTTTGTTTGATTGCCAGTACCATGCTGTTTTTAACCACAGTTGCTCTGTAGTATAATTTCAGGTCAGGGATTGTGATGGCCCCTGCCTTGCCTTTGTTGCTCAGAATTGATTTTGTTATTCTGAGCCTCTTCTTGTTCCAAGTGAATTTTAGGATTGTTTTCTCTAGTTCTGTGAGATATGCTATTATGGGAATTTTTACTATGTTGGTTCTTCCTACCCACAAGCAAGGGAAATCTTTCCATTTTCTGATATCCTCTTCACTCTCCTTTTTTAGAGTACTGTAGCTTTCAACATAAACATATTTTACTTCCTCTGTTAGATTGATTCCTAAATATTTCATTTTGTCAATGCTGTGGTAAAAGGCGTGGTTTCCCTAATGTATCTCAGTGAATTTATTTATGTACATGAACACTATTGATTTTTGAGTGATCCAGCTATGCAACTGAGTTTGGTTATTAAATAAAGAAGTCTTTTGGTGGAGTTCTTGGGGTCTTCTGTGCAGAGTATCATGTCATCTGCAAATAATGACAGTTTATCTTATTCCTTTCCTGTCTTTATCCCTTTATTTCTCTCTCTTGTCTAATTGCTCTGCCTAGTGTTTCCAGAATTATATTGAACAGGAGTGGTGACAGTGGATATCCTTGTCTTGTTCCGAATTTTAGAGTGAAAGCTTTCAGATTTCGATCATTTAGTATGATGTTGGGCATTGGTTTGTCATAGATGGCTTTCATTGGATCGAGATAAAGACATTCTATTCCCATTTTCAACATTTTTGAACAGAGGAGGAGCCACATTAGAGCTGCTCAGAGAAAATCAACTGAAAACACAGGTAATTGGAAGAAAGGGAGGGGCATGCATTCTGCTGTCAAAATCAATCTGAAACAAAAGACTAGTAGACCCAACAAAGCAGACACTTTTTTAAGAATGCAGATTTAATGTGTATTACCTGGATAGTCTCTGAGCAATTTTTACCCTGTGTTATTGTACTTTGAGATTATGTAGGCTATGTTTTTATTTTTACAGACATTCATAACTGAGAGTTTGCCTTTAGTCTCAAGAAAATCCATGACTAGGGCTTTCGAGAAATGTGGAAATCTTTGAAACTTTGGGAAAGGGATTATTGCACTTTTTGTTATAAACTAAATATTTGTATCATATTAGGAAGAATTATTAACATATCATTGTGTTATTTCGGAATTAAATATGGATTAAGGAAAAGAGTTCAGCCGTCAATTTGACAAGGGGCAGGATATAATAATTAAGCTTGTCAACTTGATTGGCTTGGAAACTGCCCAATGGATTATGAGAGCACTCTCTTGGATATCTGGGTGGGCCATGGTGGCTTGTCTTTGGGTGCTATCACTGACCCCTTCCTCAGTGAGACTGTTGTCCTACTTTTTTCCTGGCTACTATGAACTTTGTAGCTTTACTCCACCAGATCTGTCCACCATCATATCCCTGCTTTGACTATCATCCCTGGACTGAATTCTCAGAAACTTCTCCTTTTAAGTTTCAGGTTTCAGATAATTTGTTCCAGCAATGGGAAGTTGACTAACAGAATATCTATGTACTTTCAGGCCATAAAACCAACTGGCCACACAACCTGTACTTGGCAAGAAAAATTCAACTGTGTTTCTAAATATTATTCTATGCTTCAGAACCATTTTCTACTGCTAGTTTTACTCCAGGCTGACATCCATAAGAAAGTGATGACTAAATTATAAAAAGAACTAATGTCAGACAGGAAATCTTATTTCTAAATGCACAGCTATATTCCTTGAGCAAGAACCTCACCACTTCTTGTTTACTTGCCTGGTGATTTCACCCATTCCTTCATTCTTGAAGGTTCTGGCTTATTTCTTCATCCTGGCTGAGCTGGGTTGTAGTTTCCCACTGATCTTAATAATATGACATGGTAATATGCCGAGGCCCCTGAGGGGCCCACTGCACCTCAAACAGGTGCAGATGGAGATCGTCGGCAACAGTGAGCATTCAACTTCTTTTTGCTGTTTTTATTCCATCTCGATCACATGCCAATTGCCTGGTGTCACCCTCATCTGGGAAGGATCCTCTTCCATCCTTTTGATGACTTATATGTGAACCATCCACCTACACATCCAGAACCAGAAATGCTCAGCATTTCTTAATCCATTAAAGTTGATACATGACTAAGTGTTGTACCAATTTAAAAAAAATAAAACACAGATCCTAGATATAAAGACACATTTACACCCTATTGGTTTTTTCTTTTTTTCCCCATACTGGGGATCAAACTCAGGACCTTGCCCTTGCAAGGCAAACAGCAGAACCCCTGAGCTAAATCCCTGGCCCCATTCTATTGCTTTTTTAAAGTGCTAAGAACACTCATTCAAGAAAGTCATTTGTAAGGATGGCAATGGGGTGCTCGTGTGGGCAGTGCACATAGTAAAACTGGAAAGAATGGTGGTGGGGAAATTGAATGTCCACAGGCAGAAGAATAAAACTAGACCCTTTTCTCTCACCCATTACAAAATTCAACTCAAGATGTAGTGAAGACATAAATGTGAGACCTGAAACTCTAAATATACTAAAAAGAAAGAGAGGAAATGCTTCAGAACATAGGACGAAGCAAGGATTTTTGGAAAAAACCTCCAAACCCCAGGAAACTAAGGTACAATTAGGCAACTGGAATTACAACAAAATGCAAAGCATCTTCTTAATAAATAAAGAGACAGTGTGCAGAATGGTAGAAAATATTTGCAAAGTAATAGGATAAATATATTCATATCTAATAAATAGTTGATAGACAGAATAATAAGAAACTAAAAAACTCAATAGGAAAACAAAACTATAAATAAAATAGTAAAAAAAATTAAAAGTGGATAAAATACCTAAATAGACATTTCTCACATGAAGATATAGAAATGACCAACAAGTACATAAACAAATATTTAACATCACTAATTATCAATACAATAAAAGTCAAAACCTCAATGAAATATTACCCCCTCAGCAAAAATGGTGAGTGTGAAAACTATTAAAGGCAACAAGGGATGGTGACAACGTGGAGGGAAAGCAACAGTTGTACCCTGTTGGCAGGAATGTGAATTGGTACAGCTGTTATGAAAAGCTGTGTAGATGTTCTTCAAATATTAAAAATGGAACTACTATGTGACCCCACAACCCCTCTCCTGGGTACACACCAAGAGCAATGCAGTCCATGCACTGAAAAGAATCTGTGCTACTGTGTTTGTTTCAACAATATTCATGTCAATCATTTTTAAGAAATCCTGATGTACTTCTTCATAATGTCATTTAACACAACAAAACAGCTCTGTATGATTTTCAGGTGTTTAATTTTAAATAAGCACATCCTAATTATACTAAACAATGGTTTTTATTGTGGTGTCTCCACACAGGCCCACCACATACTTTGATCATGTCATCTTTCTTCCATCTCCTCCTTCCCATTTTCATTCCCTCCCTGTCCTTAATAGTCTCCCTCCTACTTTCACATCATCCCTACTTTCTAGATCCAACATATGAGGGAAAACATGCAACTCTTTATGAGTCTGGCTTATTTTTATTAACATGGTATCTCTAGTTCTGTCTATTGTCATGCCAATGGAAGGATCTTCTTCTTCATGACTGAACAATATTCCATTGTGTGCAAGTATCACATTTTCTTAGTCCATTTATCTGTTGCTGGGTGATTGGCCTGATTCCATAACTTGGCTACCGTGACTTGTGCTGTGATAAAAGTGACTATGAAGGTACAGTAATACCTCGATATACAAACTGTTCTCTTTGCAAACAATTCAGTTCACAAACAAAAGTGTTCACGAAAATTTTGTTTCTGTTCACAAACTCTCCATTGGGTGACAAACAGGACTGTGGTCAACTTCTCCACACAAAAACAAAATCATAAAACAAATTAAGTTCATAAACCAAGGCACTACTGTATTTCTATAATATGATGACTTTGATTCATTTGGGCACACACTGATAAACTGTCTAGCTGAATGAAATGGTAGATCTGTTTTTAGTTTTTTAAGAAATGTCCAGACCGGTGAGGGTGAACCTTTTAGAACTTTCCATGATAATAAACAACCTGCTGTGGCACGTGTGCCATAGTTTTGCCACCGCTGATCTATACTGTTTTACACAGTGGCTGTAATAATTTATCTTTCCACCAACGATGTATAAGGGATCTTTATCTCATGAATTCTCCTCAGCATTTATTATTTGTTTGTATTCTGGATGACAGCCATTTGCCTGGGATGAGATGGAATCTCAATGTAGTTTTGACTTGCACTTCCCCACTGGCTAAGAATAATGAACATTTTTAATACACATACTGGCCGTCTGAACATCTCTTAAGAAGGGTCTGTTCAGATCACCCACCTGTTTATTGAGAGGATTAGTTGTTCCTTTTGTGTTAAATTCTTGTGTCCTTTAGCAAAGAAATAAAGAAGATTTTTAGTCTGTTACACATTTTGCATAGTAGCCAAGATGTGGAAGAAACTTAAATGTCACTAACAGATGATGGATAAAAATAAGTTATATAAACATATGAATGGAACATTATTTAGTTTTAAAAATGAAGAAAATCCTTCAGTGAGCAACATGGAATGACCATGAAGAGTACCATGTTAACAAAAATTAGACCAGACACCTAAGGGCAGATATGACATAACACCATTTTAGGATAAATCTAAATTAGGCTAATCATACATTTAGAGACTGGAATGGCAGTGGTTCTGACCAGGGACAAGGGGATGGGTGAGGGGTTAGAGCAGAATGTTTTGGTAGCACATGATAATTGAGTTGTAGAGATCCATATATGATTACATAGAGCCTGTATTAATACTGTATTGGATACACTCAATTTTGTTAAGAGAATAAATCTTGTGTTAGGTGTTCTTAACACAACAACACAGCAACAACAACAACAATAGTATAATAATAATGAAAGTAGGAGGTCACTTTTGGAGGTGATTGAATAGGTAAATGGAGGAATTTATTACATAGATAGTAGTAACAACATCACATATGTATACATATTTCCAAAACAATGAAGTTGTAGATATTATATATGGAAACTTTTTGTATCTTAACTGTGTTTCTAAGAAGTGGTTTCAAAAATGAAAATGCAATACAATTACTTTGAGTAAATTACTTACATACATATTTACAAATTATAAACACAACAGAAGACATGTATCTGAAATATGCTGACACCTAAAACTACCTAAGGAACTGAGACTCACTATTTTGAAATTAATTAAAGACATGTATAGAAACTTCCAAAAGATAATATACTAAAGGCCAGTAATGTATGGAAATGTATACAGCATCATTAGTCATCAGGAACTTTCAGATCAAACCCACAATATTTTACCAGTATGCATTATCTAGAATCACTAAGTTGTACTGGAACAAGTACAAACTTTGGAATGGCTGGAACCCTCTTCTTGTGCTTCAAATAGCTCTCCAACAGTGTTCTACACTAACCAAACCATGGAATCAAAGGGGGAACTATAATAGGGAGCCTTCTAGGGCTTCTGGCTACTTCCAAAACACTTTGGGAAATAGGAAAAGTGGAATTCAAAGGTAAGGATTTTCAATGGCTGTCATTAATTTTAAGCCCTCACTGTTTTAGCTGTCCAGGTGACCAGTAGTGAATTTTTAGAAGTGCTTGTTATTGCTGAGAGTAAAGGAGTTATTCCCCTGACAGGTGTCACCAGGAAAACTACATCACTAAACCAACTTAGCTTTTCATACAACTCAGGCTTTTCTATAGGAAGGGGCCTCTCACATGTGCAGGTTCCAAGCTCAGGGAATGGAATTCCCATTCGAGGGTGGGTGATTCTGAAACACGATTTTCCAGAAAATGATTCTAACACAGAGCCTTTTCATCAAAGGGGATAATTAATTCCTGGAAGAAAAAGCACAGATACAAGACAAGATCTCTCATTCTTTATTGAAACCACTTTAAATGCTATTGCAATGCAAGATAAAAAATATTTTTGTTATAGTTCACACAACCAGAGCAACATTACCCTGAGTAGGTGATTCATTTGAAAATTTTTCCTTCAAATTTTCGTCTTCACTGAAGGACCAGAGTCAATAATGGAGATCACTTTTTTTCTATATTGTGTCAAGAGAATCCATTCTACATTTAAACTCCAGGATTTCTGTGAAAACATTTTTAGGCATAGGTAAGAATTTTTAGCCTTTAGATTTACAATGCCACTTCATTTTGGATTTGATTCAGAATTTTCTAAATAATCTCTTTCAAGTTCATGATTTCTTTCTTAGTGATTCTTATTCCAAGAGGTCATTTTGAAGATGGAATTGTTTCTAAGAATGCCCAAGTATTATTGAAATCATCTTAGAGTATAAAGATAAGTTTTTGACTTGGCTGTTGCTTATTTAATATTGTTATTTTTCAAATAGAGTAATAGTTATATTTGTCAAATATAGTCATAGGGTATTGCATCCTCCCTCAAATTCTTAAAAGATAGTTAGCAAATATCATTAACCTAACTTCACAGTGGACAATCAGACTCAAAGACAAGAGGCAATTTATAAGACTTACTTCTCTAAAATCAAGAGCGTCATTTTGTCATGAGAGATCTCATTTACCAAGACTGATCTTGATCATGAAAACAAATTTTTAATACACCTCAAATGTACAAAACATCCATATATTAAGTGACAGAAGTTATCAACTGGTGAATTCAAGCCCCAATATGGAGAATTCTTTCTGTGATCAACTGCTAAGAAAATTCTTTGGGGCTTCTATAAATATAAGATGGTGAGGACTTCTCCTGAGCTTATGGCATAGTAAAATGTTTGCCTGTTGTATTATTCAAACTGTCAATTCTTACTTTTCATGACTATAGAAATAGATGTATTCCCAGAACTGTGTTCTATGTTTTCACATTACAATCAATTATCATAACAAATACAAAGCAACATTCTCAATCAGACTTTATATATAATGCAGCTGATGTGCAAAGTGCCAGGAAATAGACCCAAGGAAGAGAAATTCCAAATGGAAGAACAAGGATTCGAATATCAGCTTCCTGACTCTTTTGACCCTTAAACTAATATACTTAACCACTCTGACATATGTTTTAAAACAATCTCAGCAGAATCTAGGTTCACAAAATAAGCTGAGAGAGAGGACAAGATTCATTTTCTTACTATTTGGGACTTGAAATATATCATCTTTTGTCTATATAAACATGAACTTTGCTTTTGAAGAATTGTGAATATAATAATGGTCATATTAAACAAGATTACATATCCATTTGTTGGTTATAACATGATGATATGGAGTATATAGGTTAAATTAAGAACTTAAAGGAAAATATAAATTAGGGATTGGAGGACAAATAATAAAAACAACTTGATTGTCATTCTTGGCTATACTATTCGTTAGGTGCTTGTCCTGAAGCAGAATCTTTGACGTGCTTGGGCTTGTCTTACAAGTAAAATAACTTAAAAATGGCTTAAAAATATCAATGTTGACCAGATAGTGTGTTTTTAGTAAGGATTAAGCCAGTGTCTGCAGAAACATTTAGAATACATGACATGTTCAACAGGTATTACTTAATATTATCATTCTTACTCTAATGGTAAACATTAGTCTCTGAGATTTTTTTATCTATCTGTGAAATAGACTAAATAATATCAATCACACAGGTTATTCTATTAAAGATAATTGTGTGTGCCAAGGACTTGGTACCATGGTATACATAAAACATACAATAAATTTTTCCGTACAATATTAACTATATCAATATATTAGAATGAATGAGAAGTCTTAAAATTATTCTATGACAGCTCTTTTATACTTTCATTGTATTTCCCTCACTGTTGCCCTGACACTGTTCACGTGAACTGTTACATATTTAACTGAGAGTCCTGTGTTTGACTTCCACCTGTCACTGAACCTCATCCTGATACACACAAGGAAAGGAAAGACATTTACTAAAGTAGGATCCAAAATTTTCCCTTCTTCACATTTCATGTCATCTTTTTGCTCATCTTCTCATTTACCTTTCATAGCCCCCCATTTCTATAAAGGATAATATTGTCACTTGCATTGATGGCTCTGTCATCCTTCTTCTGCTGCATTTTAGCCATAGCTTCCACAATGTTTGAAAAATATTGCTTCAATTTAGGCTCTTAATCATCTCAGACACTTGAATGTACTTAATTGGGTTCCTGTCTTGTGTGTTTTCAAGAGGTCCTCATTTATATCCTCTACAGAATCTTCATCAGGGAGAAAAATTGAGTAATAAGCAAGAATTTACAGCTCTTCACATTACCTGAAAAAACAAAATAAAAACCAGAAAACCTCATGCAATTTCATAATTCAGTAGAACCCAGGCATTTATTGTTTACTAGGATGAAGAAGCTTAATAAAGTCAAGGTGTGTTATCATTTTTTCGGGTACCAATTAATTTCAACAATAAGTACATGATGAATAAAAACAATGTGACAGAGTTTGTTCTATTGGGGCTCATGGAAAACCCAAAGATTCAGAAAATCATATTTGCTGGGTTTTCTCTCATCTACATCATCTCCATGGTCGGAAATTTACTCATCTTTATCACCATCATTGCCAACCCACCACGGAGGTCCCCCATGTACTTCTTCTTGGCCCATCTCTCCTTTATGGATGCCTGCTACTCCTTAGTCAGTAACCCAAAACTGATTATAGATTCACTCCATGAAAACAAGACCATCATGTTCAATAGCTGCATGACTCAAGTCTTTCCAGAGCATTTCATTGGAGGTGCTGAGGTCATCCAGCTGATGGTGAGGGCCTATGACTGCTATGTGGCCCTCTGCAGGCCATTGCACTATCCAGTCATCATGAACTGGAGAGTGTGCAGCCTGCTGGTGGGAGTGTCATGGGTGGGAGGCTTTCTTCATGGAACCATACAGATCCTCTTCATCTTGCCACTGCCATTCTGTGGGCCTAATGTCATAGACCATTTTATGTGTGATCTGATCCCTCTGCTCAACCTGGCCTGCACTGATACCCACACGCTGGGGTTCTTCGTTGCTGTCAACAGTGGCTTCATCTGCCTGTTAAATTTCCTGCTTCTCCTGGTCTCCTACATGGCTATACTCTTCTCCTTAAAGATCCACAGTGTGGAGGGGAGGCAGAAAGCCCTCTCCACCTGTGCTCCCACATCACAGTGGTCATCTTGTTCTTTGAGCCCTGCATACTTGTGTACATGAAACCTGCAACAACTTTGTCCATTGACAAAGCAGTTGCTGTTTTCTATACCATGATAACCCCCATGTTAAATCCTTTGATCTATACTTTGAGAAATGCTCAGATGAAAAATGCTATTAGGAATTCTTTTGGTAGGAAAGTTCTTTCACATGACAATTAAATTTCCCTGAAGCCCAACATTTATTTCAAAGATGAAAGTATCAAAAGGACAATATTTTATTATTTCACCAAGGAATACTTATGGGACATATATATAAACATACTGTCACTCATAGATTTTGCTTTAAGGCTGAAGAAAAAAATTAGACAATGTAACCCAGAACAACTCTTTGAATCCTGGAAAATTCCATCCAATCAGAGCCTAGTTTTGCTACTTTTATCCATGTAGGTAGTTTCACAAGTTTTCTTTCTAATAAAAATAAATAATAAAATAGGTTTTAGTATTAAAAAGTAATATTTACAAGACTCAAAAAAGGTAAGCACTGTTATTGCTCATCTTATTCTGTAAAAACACTGATAATATAAGTTCTCAAAATAGATATTGTGCTGAGTCAGAAACCATAATATGACTGATTTTGCAGACCATGCTTTCTACTCTTACAATCACTTCCGGGAGTTGATGATATGGTAGTTATCATTTTTGAGACAAGAATTTTTCTGGGCACATTGTATATGGTCGTTGATCATCTGTACCTAAAACCTAAAAATGTTCATTAGTATTCCTTGTGACTTTACATGTCAAATTGATGGTCATTTCTTTCCAGTAACTATAGTATCTGTGATGGTTAAGCTTAATTACGAACATGATTGGTTTGAGAGCAGCCTAGAGGATTAGAAAGCTTACATTTGTGTATGTTCTGATTATGGGTCATTGTGGCCTGACCTTGACTAACATGTCTGGCTGCCTTTTCACTGCTGGTGCTCCTCTGCTCTGCTGCCCTGAGGGTATGAATTAAGCCATGTTGTTCCAGCACAGCCTCTGGCATTATGTCCTTGCCTTGGAGCTAGCTGACTATAGACTGAATATTCTGAAACTGTGAACAAAATTAATAGTTTCTTCTTTAAGTTGCATGTGTCATGTAATTTGAATAAATAGTAACAGAAAGTGTGCTCATTTCTGTAGTTATACGTGACTATGTGTTTTGGAGGCCTTGGTTCTGGTTTCCAGGAAGAGTTTGGAAAGTTCTGGAAATGAAAGCCAGAGAAGCTCTAGAATGCTGTAAGCAGAGTCTAATGAGAGATGCTAGTTATAGCTTAGAAAACCAGAATGCTGATAGGAATGTGCCCAATAAATGTCAGGCTCAGGAGGTTTCAGTTGGGAACAAGGACTCCATTGGCAAATACATTCTAAGACTTTGCATAAGATTGAGATTAATACTGATCTTGTGAAGAAAATTTCGAGGCAGTCCAAAATTCAGGCTGTGGCATGGGTACTACTGACTGATTTTAGACAGGCTTCTAGTGAAAATTGGAGACAGAAAAATCAGAGCAAAAATAGGTTTAAAAGTTAAATATTGACCCAAAATAAACTATGTATAAAGTTGTGGCTAACAGGAGTGTGGTTGCTGAAGAAATCAGAGTCATTAAAAAGAAACCAAGTACTTTGCATAGTCACAAGATGAAAGAGGTCTTGAGGGCATTTTAAAATCAGTGAAACCCCACACATTGTTAGCTGAGGGGAAAAATGTGTCAATGTTTCATTTGAGAAGAGAGTCCCTAGGACTCCTACTTGAGAAGGGTCACCCAGGAAATTGATTGCCTGGGATTCAACTCACTTTGCTCAGATACTCAGGCACTCAGCGTCACTCCAGGGAGATCTGACTATGGCTCTGGCTGACAGCAGACTTCGGTGTCACCCAGGTGGTGATGGTTTTACCAATATGCAGAATGCAAGAGTTGTGAGTCAGAAAGGGCTCCATCTAGATTTCAAAAGAAGTCCTGGGAGGACAGAAAAGAGGTCCCTGAGAAGGCAGTGTATGAATCTATGGTAAGGAAGTGAAAGATAGAAGGAAGCCCAAAGTTAGAGATGCCAGGAATGTGAATATCAGCAGAGCAAAGCTACAGGCCACGGTCAGAGCCAACCCAAGAGGAAAGTCACGTGGGCTGTGGCCAGCAGTAAGGTGCGCCCTGCAGCTCATATTTTATTACCATGTGCTTTGGGTGCTGGATAAGGAACGTCAGGACTTCATGTTTGCCCTGTTAGGTTTCAGTCAGATTGGGATCTAATTCCTTTCTATCTCCCTATTCTTTCCTTTTGGAATGAGAATGTTTACCCGGGGCTATTGTACCTTGAGATTGTATAACTTGTCTTTCATTTTTATGAGATTCACAGCTACAAGTTTGCCTTGGGTCTTAAAATGGCTTTGACTCGGACCTTTAAGAAATACTGGAAACTTTGAGGTTTTAGGGAAAGGATTATTATTCTATAAATATGGGCAGTTGATGTCATAGTTTACTGTTAATTTTTGGTCCCATTTCTTCATTAAAAGTTGCTTCTAAAACTATATAACTCTGTCTACACACAAAATAATTTCTGGATTACTTCACTCTTAATGCACTCTGTTCTTACTTCACTCTTAATACATACATAGGTTTTGACCCAAGGATTACTGATAATTTCTGGGAGCATAGAGGTAAATAAAAAAACATCCTAAACTTGTATGGAATGGCAAAATATTCTAAATAGCTGAAATTGTCTTGAACAAAAACAACAAATTAGAAACCATTACACCAACAGACTCCAAAATACTTCAAAGTTGTGATAAAGAAAACAATGTCCAGCTTGGTGCTTGACACTCAGTGGTGTTTCAATAAATAACACCTGAGGGCCAGGGAATGTAGCTCAGTGGTGCCTCACCTGCTTGGCAAGCACGAGGTCCTGAGTTTGATCTCCTGTACCTAAACAAACAAACAAACAAACAAGCAAACACAAAAAACACACACAAAAAAAACCTAACTCCTGGGCTGAGGTGGTATCTCAGTGTTGTTTTCATCTGCATCTCTTGAATGACCACCAGTGGTGTTGAACATTTTTTCATACGATTATTTGCTCCTTTTACTTCTTTGTCTGAGAAATGTCTGTTCATTTGAGATGCCCATTTTTGAATTGGGTCTTTGAATTTGGGGGGTCTGATTTTTTTCAGTTCTTTATAAATTCTAGATAGTAGATCATTGTCTGAGGTACAGCTGCTAAACATTTTTTTCCACATTGTAGGTTGTCTCAGCTCTGTTGGTTTCTCTTGCAGTGCAGAAGCTTTTTAATAAGATGAGATCCAAGTTGTTGATTCTTTGTGCTAGTTCCCATACTACTGAGACTTTGTTCATAAAGTCTTTTCCTATGCCAATGTCTTCAAGAGTTCTACCTAACTTATGTGTTTTTTTTTATAAAATGAAGTACTACTCAGCCATAAAGAACAAGAAACTAGAGACATTTTATAGCTAAATGGATGCATATTGAGGCCATACTCTGAAGTGAAATAAATAGGACAAGCATGTAAATACCAAATAGTTTCTCTAGTGTGAGAAACTGAAAGTGTAAATAAAGATTAAAAATGATTAAAATGAATAACTGATAATTTGAAATAGGAAGAAAAGTTCCAAAGGGGTAGGGGAAGTGGAAGTGGAAGGGGAAAGGAAAAATTATGAGAAAAGAAAAAAATAGACAGAAAGTATGTAAATAGGGAAGGGTGGAGGGGGTGAAGGGTGCACAGGTAATAGGGAAAAAATAAGAACCAAGATATATCATGTACAGGTACAAGCACCCAATAAAAAATGTAAATATATTATATACCTAAAGTGTACCAATAAAAGAATTTTAGCAAACAAAACAAAACAAAAAAACTCCTGAGTAAATAGATGAATCATAACCACAAATGTATGGGATTGGGTAGTTGTCCTGCAGACCTCTTTTAACCTCCTGACCTTTTAAAATCCATTCCCTGACATAGAAATGCTTTGGCCTTGACTCCTCCTATTCATTTCATTGACCCCGGATAACCAAGACCGCATCTTCTTATTTCTTTGTGTGTTGGTATCCTTTCCTGGTCCTCTCCCATATCTTTGCTATGCATCCCTCTAAAATTATTAAGAGACTAATTTCAAAATTTCTACCATAAGCACAAAATTAGTGATGTGTTAGATATGTTAATGAGCTTGATTTAATTATTCTACATGTTCATCTACATTCTCTCTATCCACCCATCTGTCCATATCACTGCATCATATTGATGCATAAATATACACAATCATGATTTGTCAATAAAAAGATTTACATAGGAATGAAGCAAATTAGAGATGAAAATTTTTTTATTCACAGCATTATTTGCTGAAAAAAATTGGAGCCTAATAAATATTTTTATAATTAAATGAAGAATTTCCCTTAAATACAATTCATTCTTTTTTGTTAGATTCTCACATGCAAGCAAGAAAGTGTATGAAGTTGTCCCACATCCATCAAGCTCTTTCTGAAGTCCACCCTCATACAGGATGTTGACTGGAAAATGTTTCATTTGCTTTCCCAGGAGGAATATTTAACATTAATGATGTAAAATATATGAGTCTGGGAAAAGTCATTTTCTAAAGGGTCCCTTACCTCTCAATTAAGAAATATGAACCATGTTTGATGTAGAAATTACTCTCCAGCTCATCTTCTTCAAATTCTGGGAAACTCTGATACCATATACTTGTAATTAAAGGCATTAATTTAGGCAATACATTATATGTTTTAACTAAAATAAAATTGAAAAAATGATGACATTGCTGTAGCAGGGAGACTATTAGAGAAGAGAAAAGGGACTAGAGGGAAGGAAGAGACAGGTCAGGGTGGGAGTGGGGAGAATATGATCATAGTATGTTGTGTGCATGTCTAAAAACATCACAATTAAATTCATTATCGCATGCCATGACAATGTACTAGAGAAGACTAGAAAACCCTGGACATTATCTCATGCCTTTACTGTTTTCCTATACCCTTCTCTAATAAAATGAATTAAAGCTTCTTCAAAAATGACTGACTTGTAAATAGTGCTAAAAGCATGGCACAAATGTCCCTTCAACATACTCATTTTATTTCTTTGTATATACAACCATAAGTGAGATTGCTGGACCACATGATACCTCTATTTCTGAGTTTTTTAAGAACCTCCATACAATTTCCAAATGACTGTACTAATTTATATTCCTGCCACCAGCATGCACGTGTTCCCTTTTCTCTATATTCCTGCCACCAATTGTTACACGGATATTCCTTGTTCAACAACCTGCTTGCTTAATGATTGTTTGGACTTACTACTGAGGCTTTTTTTTGCTGATTGTACTGTATGGTACAGTACAGTAGTTTTATGTTCTGTTATACATGACAGGACTGCATGTAAGAGCCATGCAAATAACAGCAAAGTCATCAAGTTGGAGTTTCCTTTGACCATTTATTTTTTCTGAATATCATAATGTACACACTATATACAATTCCTCATTTAGTGACCAATTCTCTTAATGAGCTAGTCACAGGACAGTGACAAGCCAACTGGTTGCTGTCACTTACATCCAGAGTGGGTCTCCTGTCTTCACTAAATCTCTTCAGCCACTTCCAGGACAATGCTCATCCAACTTAGTTGGACGTTTCGCACTCAAGTTGACACCATCAGTTAACTTTCACAGTATTTTTATTGATTATTTTCTTTATTGCAATTAAGATTTTAGTTTGCTGTAGTCCCATTTGTCTGTTTTTTGCTTCGGTTTCCTAGGATTTAGGGGTTTCTTTTCCCCCCAAATCCTCCCTTTTCCCGTCATCCTGAGGCATTTCTCCTTTTTCTTTGTAGTAGTTTCAGTTTCAGGTCTCCATTTTGAGCCAGTTTATGTATCTGGTGAGAGAGGGGTCCACTTTCATTCTACTCCTTGAGGGATATAACATTTCCCCACCACCATTCATTGAAATGACTGTCCTTTCTTGAAGGTGTGTTTTTAGCTCGTTTCAAAATCCTGTTGGGTTGTAGACCTGTATTTATTTTTAGGCTCTCTATTCTGCTTCCATGGCCTGTGTGTTGTTTATCACAATAAAATGCGGTATTTCAAAATGAATCCTTCTGTCTTCCCTCTGCCAGAAGCACAAGAGATTTTTCTCAGGTGTTTACTTGAGAAACTTATAGGTCCCCACAAGGTAAAAGTGACAAAAATTCTGGGACATCCGAATGACTCGATGCCCATTATATCAATCTCAGACTTCGGGACTACAGCAAACTAAAAACTTATTCTCAATAAAGAAAATAATCAATAAAAATACTGTGATAGTTAATTGATGGTGTCAACTTCAGTATGAAACGTCCTGTGCTTTCACTTCTTTTATGGATCCACAAAAATTTGACTATTTGCAAGATTATCTATATTTTATTATTGTGAGGATGGCATGGTGACTTCCAGCAGGTTGCACTTTGAACTGGAAATTAGACTACTCTGGGTTATAAAATTTTATCTGTTTATT
>NW_004624938.1:313789-328775 GCF_000247695.1 Heterocephalus glaber | reverse complement strand
TCTCTTCCCCCTCTGCTGCCTCTCCTCTTTCTCCAGCCTCTCAACATCCCCCTCTCCTTTCTCTCTGCTCATTGGCCATAGGAACTCTTCCTGTCCAGGGTTAGAAAGGCTTCCCCGAGACAATGACCTCTTATGTCCAACCCCAGCCAACCCTTCCGTCGCACTCCAGGAAGGCAGAGCCACAGGTCCCTACTCAGGGGACACTGGAACATCCAGCCCCTCTGCAGACCCTGAGCCCCCAGCCTGCCCTACTCAGCTATCCTTAGCAGGAAGCTGCATCTCCCCCAGTGCTGGACCCTGGGAAGAGCCTTTCCCTCACCCTCCCTCATAGCCTGGTCCTCAGGGAGTCTCTCAGCTCTGCTCTTCTTTCTAGAGGCCTCCCCTCAGGGACATGCTGGCACTATCACTGCTCCCTCATCCCCATTACTGGCTCAGCTGCCCCTGCTCTCCTGCCCACCCTGCCTCCTCCTGTGCCCCAGCTCAGCTGCCCTGGACCCTCTATGTACAGCCAGACCCCATCAGTCCATGCTCAGAGCCTGCCTGCACACATTGCGCTCAGGAGGAAGCAGCTGCCCTCCTCACCTGGCCGTAAACTCTGGGCCTTGCAAAGCAAACCCTGTCTCCCATCATCCTCTACAGCATCCTTGTGACCTGCGCTGACCCCTGCTGTCCCTTTCACACCTCCTGTTATGGCCTACAGGCCAGAACCCACCCCCATGGGCTCCCCTTCCTTCCTCCACCTTCCTCCCAGCCTCTCAGTAGGATTCAGCCCCTCAAGGGCACCGATGTTCCGGTCCAGGAATAGAACTATCCTGGGAGACATTTCACATTTGGTGTATTTCTTTGTGACATGAACAAATAAAATTGGCACAGCTCTAGTCCTCAGGCAGGCAGCCCTTCACTCTCACCCAGTTTGATCAGGAGCTGACAGGGAACAATTCCTCCTCCACAATTCCTGGGAAAGCCCCCCCTCAGGAGTCTGAGCAGGAGTCACTCAGCTCCTCCCACACCCAGAACCCTTCCTGCCCCAGCTGTTGGGGAGCAGAGTCCAGCTCCTCCACTGGAGTGTCTGGCTCCCCAGGGCTCGGCCTCTGACTCAGCCCACAGCTGCCCTTCTGGGGAATTGCTCCCCACTCACAGCACAGCAGGCCAGGGCTTTCCTCCTGCAGAGGACCCCTGGGACAGCACACACAGCCCAGGGAGAAGAGAGGGGCAGCTGGCCATCAGCACTGCCTCTGTGTAACTGCATGACCTCTTCACAGCATCAGAGAAGTGGCCTCCCAGTGCAGTGGAGTCTGAGCCCAGGCACCTGCAGGGGACCAGGTGGGTTGTTCTCTCAACCTAAGAGCTCCCACACAGAGGCTAATGTGAGTGCAGCAGGTTCTTGGGCTTTGGGGTGCACATGGATCCCCTCGGCTTTCCTCCAATGGACAGCAGGCACCACACAGCTGGGTGTTGGCCTGCCCAGGTCTAGCCTTGAGAAGACATTGTCCCCTAGCTGAGCCCACCTTGAGACCTGGTCCCATGTGACCCTGGAGGACAGGACAGCAGGAGCAAGCACTTTTCCAGGCAGGGCTGAGGGGATGCAGGGCCAGGGAGAATTAGCATGGAGATCCCACCAAAAACAAACTCCCAGCCAGGGGGCCAGGCAGCTGTGTTGGCTTGTGTATTGGCTTTGCTGGATTTTTAGCTCTTCCCACTGAAATACAAATCCCACCTTCCCTGCATCCATGATTTGCCTGCTCTGTGGAGTGGGTGTTTCCATGCTTGTGCTCACCTTGGGCACAGCATGGCACTTATAAACCCTTGCTGACTGCAGATGGAAGGGGGGATCTGGGAGCAGTCTCTGCAGACAGGAGTGGACCAAGGGCTGTCTGTGCCTGGGCTACTGTGTGAAATGCCCTGAATCTTGGATGGGAGAAACTCACACTGCAGTTGAGAAACACTGAGTGTGTCACTGCCATAGGCCTGGTAATTTAGATTTACTGCCTGAATAATGGAGCCCATATGTCGGTGGCAGCCCTGTGGGCTCCCCTCAAACTGTGCACCCTGCACTGCCGGGCACTGGGGGTCGCGGGCACAGGAGGCCTCAGAGTTCCCTGCATCGTGTACTGCTGTGGAACCTGTTCTGATGGACACCAAGTCACTGACTCCTCCCAAGCTCCAGGGACAGGGATAGTTCCTTCCCCCCACCCCAGCAGCTGACTGGGATTCTCCAGGATCCAGAGTGAGTCTAGGGATCTACATCAGAGCCAGCAAACTGCAGAGTTCCGAGGAGCAGGCCCCAGTTGTACCCGGAGTCCCCAGGGAGCTCGGCCTACAGCTCTGTCCAGGGCTCCCAGGGCAGCTTGCTCCTCTCAGCTTACTGGGCCCTGGGGCTGCCACACAACTCAGCCTCACTGTCTTCCTGCAGGGAGCAGTTACCTCTCTCTGTCTGACCCCCACTTTCAGCCTCTGGGTACCCAGAGCACCTGCCAAGTGTTTGGCTGAAAGGCTGGCCCTCTCCTTGCCCAGGGGAGCAGGGAGGGGGTGAAAGAGCAGCCCCCCCACACTCTGAGCTTGCAGGGCCTGGGCCATGCTCTCTTCATGAGGCCAAGAGGTGGGGCTTGGGGAGGCCACAGGGATGGCCCAGGAGAAGCCTGGCTCCAGCTGGCATCCAGATTGCAGAGCTTGGCTCATGGCCTCTGTCCTCCTGTTTTCAGGGCCTTGTAATGTCTGTTCTTAAAGTCCTGATGGGAGGTGTAGCTGTTGCCCTAGCTATGGTTGGTAAAGGGATAATTTCTGCTTCAGGAGCTGGAGCTAACACTGTGAGTATGGAAGCCCTAGGTGGGCAGTAAGATGCCCCCAGAGGGGAAGTCCAGTCCGGTCCTCATGTCCTCATGTCACTCATTCCCAGCCAGGCTGGAGGAACCCTGCAGTGTCCACCCCTTCCAGGCCACATTCCTCCTTTAACCTTGCCGTCCTCCATCTGGCTGTTTTTCTAGGACCCCAATATGACCATGCAAGACACAAGAGGCCTCCGCCAAAGGCCCATAAACAAACCTAAGGGTTCTACAAGCAGCTTTCACTGGAGCCACACGGGGTTCTCCCTGTCCAGGCTCCTGTCCCACTGCTGGCCTCCTGGACATCCAGCCTCAGCACAGCCTGGGCAGTCCTGCTGCTCCTCTCCCAAAGAGAAGATAGAGACTAAGAGAGACCAACAGCTAGGTCCCCCTGGTCCTGTGCTGTGTGTGTGGCTACCACTCACCACCTTGTGTGCTTCCCTGCCTTGAGCCCTGGAGACACAAATATATGTAGCTAATCACCTCTTTTCACTCACTCATTCATTTAACAAATTGTACATTTGATACATACATATGAAGCATTTGTTTAACATGTTAGGTCTTCCACCATGGCAGGAGATGGGGAATGTTGTAAACATGACTTTGTCCTGGACCTCTAGGACCTTTCAGCCTCCCAAGAGCTTCAGCAGTTGTATTCACTGGGTTTTCCTCATAGGCTATTTATGCAGAAAAGAGAGGTTTTTATGCCTCTCAGTTTGGGGAGTTCAAAGCCATGGCACCTCCATTGGCTAATATAGTGTAAAAACTACAATGAAAGCCTGGGTTGCAGTTAAGGGTAAGGGGAGGGCTGGGAAGGAAAATAAAGCATGTTATTACATGCATGAATATGAGGGAAAAAACTCATTATCCCCTATCATGAATATGCACTAATAAATTTGTTGGTAGAGTTTCAGATTCCATGCTGCAAATATAAAGAAATGAACCCTGGAATCTGTTCATTGAGCTTCTTAGTAAAGATGAGGGGCTGTTTGGGCAGTGGTGAGTGGTGATTTCAGTTGTCTGAACTGGGGAGACAGGGCGGTGCCCCTGAGCCTCAATGTGCACCTGTTAGGCATTTGCCAGGACACTGCTGGATGGTGCGATGTTCTGGAGTGTAGATAACCACGGCAGTGCCCACAGGTGGCACCTGGATTGTTCTGTTCACAGACACAGAAGGAAGCCTGGCAGTTTCGGGGCTCTCCTGGGGAGCCAGTGTGGACGGGGCAGTCTAGGTCCAGGCGGGGGCTGTGTTTGCACAGCAGTGTGAATTTGAAGTGGAGAACTGTACACTTGAAAATGGTTGGGATGGTTGTGCTTATTTTATTACAATGAAATATAATAAACAATTTACTATTGTTTTAAAAGAACACCCAGGTCTAGGAAGCATCACCAAGTTTCAAAACCCCCAGGGGCTCCCTCTTCCTGCTCCTACAGGAGGCTGCAATCCCCAGTGTGATGCTGATTACTCCCTTGTCTCTATAGCCCAGTCGCATATCTGCACATCCTTGCTCCTAAACAAAAGGGAAGAGTCATCAGGGTTGCTCAGGCTCCAAGTTCATCCTGGGTCCTGGTGGCCCTGGCAGGGCACAGGCTCCTGGGTGGGGCACCTTGCCAACACTGCTGCAGTCTTGAACAGCATGGAAGATAGACCTGGGAGAGAAGTGCGCACATCTGCGTGAGGTCACATGGGCTGTGTGTAGAGCAAACAGGAAATTCTGGCAGGTGAGAGGATCACAAGTTCTAGGCCCACCTGGATGACCCACGGCAGAAGAGCGTGGTGGGGGAAAGGTGCATAACTCACGGTGGCCAGGAAGCTGATGGGGGCAAGGTGCCGGAGAGGAAGGGGACAGGGACCAGACCTGCCTGGACCCGAGGCCTCTGTGACTCACCCGGAAGTGTGCTCCCCCAGTCCCCAGGGTGGGTCCCAAAGCCAATCGAGCTGACACAGTGGGGTTTAACTGCCACACGGAGATAGATATTCTCACCCCACTCACATATGAGGAAACAGACTCCGAAGGAGCCCTTCTCGGAAACACACTCACCGCTCAGCGGACAAGAGACTGACTCCCAGCCTCCTGACACACAGCCCAGCGCTTTCTCCTACCACAGGGTGCTTGCCCACAGTTTTCCTTCTCGTTGAGTGGCTCCAACCCCATTGCTGAGCCCCAGGCAGGGAGAGGCAAAGACAGCACTCTGCTGGCTGGCGGCAGCCTGTGCTGGGCCTCCTTCCTGGGAGAGCAGGGGGTAGGGATCCTGGGGAGATGTACTTCCCTCCATAAGCAGGAGAACCTAGAGTGTTTTATAATAAAAAAGAAAAATGAACAAAGGTCCCATCTAAGAATCTATTGCCCTTCTCTCTTTCACTCGTCTGACTTCTACTGGTTATAAGTGTATAGTGTTAACTAATAGGACAAAGGTATTTAGAGTAGCTTAGAATGTTAAAGAAAATATCATTATGGCTTTCATCAGGAAATGCACTAAATGATACCCCCAAGGGAAAATTCTGACTGGACTATATATATAAACTTAAAACTAAGAGAAAGGATTATTGTAATTTCACATCTCAAAGTGAGCTTGGATTTAATGTGATTGTTTTGTAACATGCATGTTTTGTCTTCCTGTTAATATATGTTTTTACCAGTTGGTTAACATGCCTACAGCTGTTTCATTTGTTTTTTTTTCTTGAAATCATCTTAATTTCTTTTTCTTTCTTTCTTTTTTTGGTACCAGGGATCAAATTCAGCAGGCAGGCATGGTGCCACTGAGCTAAAAACCCCAACCCTCTTTTTTTACCTTTGCTGTTAGAGATTTCTGGATCTGCTAAGACCTTGCATAAAAAAATAGTTATAGAGATATCCAAGGATTACCAAACTCCCTTAAAAAGAGGACAAAAACTACTAGGCTGAAGACTTACGTGAAACTTGCAAATAAGAGTCTCAAATTTCAGTAATATAAAGATTTTGTAATTTAGGTTAATATGTATGTTTCTGTGCATTCATTGTCAGGTATATTTTATCCTTCAAAGGTTTAAGTTGGCTTATAAACAAATAATGTATATCAACCCAAATACTTTGTTCCCATGACTTAAAGTGAGCTGGCTCAAATTGGTTGGTAAGATGATAGCAAAGTTGTCCTTAAAGTTGGTGACATGTTTCATCCAGGTCATTAGCCAATCAAGAGACAATAGTCAACCAGTGTGCACTGTGCTAAAAGGAGGGTTACTAAAGAGAAATGTCCCCCATGCTTCCAAGGGAAGCCATTTGAGCAAGCAAGACCATGACCCATCCTGGCAGATGACACAACTGGTAGAGGAGCTAAGAGGTTCCACATAAGACCCTAAAAGTAATCCCTGAGGATTCTGTCAACAGAAGTTGACAGACCTTAATAGATACATAGATGGATGACACAGCAATAGGTAGAAATTTTGATTGGGATGGGTCTTATTTTGACTTGCTCTTAAATATCCAACAAGAAAGTGTAACCAAAAAGAGGAATGATAGTAATAGCAATGTTAAACCAAAAGTTAGGCTGGATATTGAAAGGGATTCCAAATACTGCACCATTCCCCACTGGCAGTCTCCTGCTGTACTTATAACATTTTAGCGCATGGACATAAGAAATCATAATTCCCAGTTGCTGAGGGCTGAGCAGACCCCTGAATTCCTGTCAATTGTTGATGAGGAATAAAGACAGAAACAAATTTCAAAGTTTAGAAGGACCAGGAGCAGATATGACTCTAGTGGGCACTCTCAAAAACCTCCACAGTTGACCTGCTTTTATTAGCCATCAAGAAGCATAGAGGAAAGGGCCAGTGTGTCATTCGTGGAACAATAACGGTTGGAAAAATATTTTGAAAAACACAGAACAGGTTAAATTTTTATAAGGGGAGTGTATGAGAAAGGAACAGGTTAAACTTCACAATAGAGGACCAAGTTAATGAGGAACTAGTTCTTCCTGTAATTTACAAGAGCCTGAGTAGATGCTATCTTGCCTCAAGAATGCCACGGTCCCTGGTTTTCATCTTGCAGCCAAGAGACACACTGTTGTCCATGTGTCCCTGCTCTGGAGGCAAGGTCCACCAACCTTCATTCAGTGGGCCTGGGTCATGTGGCCCCAGGCCCCAACAATCATACTTTCTACTTTCTGGTAGCTATGTGACCCAGGCCCCGGCATCCTGTCCCACTACCCATTCCAAAATGTGTCCCTCAGCCTCCCCTGTCATATTCCCACTTTCATTTTAGTGTACTTTCAAGCACCTCTCAGGTAAAGAGTTAGCTTCTTGTGCAGGTGAGCTTATAACACAAAAATGGCACTATAAATATTCTAGCTACTAATCATGATGACTTTTGTGGTATAAAATAACAGTGTTGTCTACATCAGGCTTTGTCTATACTATCTGGAGCTCATCTACAAAATAGAGGTTTTTAAGTATAGTAAACACCTTCAAATAAATAGAAGCTAATCTAAAACATAAAAGGCTTCTGCCAAATACTACCTAAATTTATTTGACTTCTATAACTTCTTAGAGCCACTATTTATCAATAGTTTATTTTTAATTTCTTTTAATTTTGTTTAAAAAGTCAGGTTAGAAAGTGGAAGCTTAAACATTCATGACTTGCTAATGTCCTTGTTCTTTTCTCCAGACCCTCAAGGAGTGATGCTCATCAAACAACAAAACCCTTTGTCTTCCTTCCTTTGTCTTCATTAGACTTTCAGGCAGAGTGAGACTTTTGATCCCTGGTAGGCAGGATCCACGTGGCTTCTCAGTCTGAAGCAGTTATAGAAGGTGGACCCTCTGTCCTTCTGTATCCCTTCAAAGTAAGCAATCCGTATCTGGGGCAGGGTGATGAGATAGGACAGAAAGAATAAAGATAGGTAAAAAGGAGACAAGGAAATAATAATTAAAATTGTACTTTTAAGAAGACTGCACAGAGGATGTCCTAAAGAAATAAGTGAGAAGTGGGGCCCGGGGCTGCGCTTTGGGGGCTGCAGCTCCAAGAGTGGGGAGGGCCAGGTTGTGCCCTTAGGGGTAACAAACTCACCCTTGCGGGGACAAGGTTCTCCCAGCCTGGATTCTTGGGTCAGCACGGCGGTGGTCCAGCGGCAAAGGAAGTCACAGCAGCCAGGTCCCAGGGTCTGGGACCTGAACTCAGCTCTGGCACAAGTGCAGTGGACTGCAGAGGGGCAGAGGGGGAGATGAGGGTCACGGCTCAAGCTGGAGTTTGCTGACAGCTGGCGGGGCCTATGGGGGCACCTCGGTGGTCCCAACCCTGCACTGGGCCCTGGAGGCAGCTTTGCTGAGAATCAGAACTCAGAGCTGATGTGCAAGTTCTGCCTCCACCACCTGCATGGCACTTTGTGTGCACACTCACACCCACACAAACAGACACACACAGGCGTGCACTCACCCCACCCTTGCTCCACCACTGCCGAGCCAGGGACCACGGGCCCTCTGGAGTAGAAACAGGGAGGGTGGTCGCCAGCTCCCCCCAGCTTCCCCTCCCTGGCAGGTGGACCCAGCATGGGAACCCAGTCCAGCTCTCAGGCCATTGGGGGACCCTGGTCACCTGCCTCTCTGGGCCCCAGGGTCCCTCCTGTGGGTCTGGCATGGGAGCTCTATGCTACCCAGGGGCCTCTGGGCTGTGACCCATCCATAAGGATGTGGGCAGGGTCCCAGCAGGAGGACGGGAACCCCAGGCCCAGCTCAGCAGCACAGCGATTCCCCAGCTCCCAGAACAGGAGGACTGAGCTCAGGTCCACCCTACAAGGATCCAGAGCTCTGCGTCTGCCTTTGAGGTGGAAGGGGACACAAGCAATCTTCTCTAGGAGCTGAGAATGGTTTCCAGACACAGCAGCTAGGAAGTCTGAACCTCCTTCCTGCAATCCCAAGGAATGACTTTAATGAATTTAGAAGTGATTGCCCCCCCTCCCAGCATGGCACACCTTGATTCTGCACTTGTCAGTGAGAGAAATCACTAGCACGTGCAGCCTCCTGACAAGCAGCCCTGGGGGAAAGCAATTTGCCAGAAATCGATGAAAGCTGTGCTGAGAACTTGAAAATTATTAAAAGACCCAAAGCATTCAGACCACGATCTCAAGTGTGAAGTAAATGATATCCATGGATACCTGGATGTTTCAGGCTGACAGTTTTGTGGTGACTTCTTAGGAAGTAACAGAAAGGTGAAACAACCCCAGAACTGCGAAGAAGCCTTGGTTAAATGTAACAGAACTTCTTTTCCACTTTTCTTTAAAATAACTGAAGATTGTTTGAAGAAAAGAGATTTGATTTGCCTATCTGGGCACACACAGAAATAAGTCAAGTGTGTCAAATACAGTGTTCTGGTAAAATAGAGTATACCAACCAACATCAGGCCTTAAATCAGCCCCTTAAAAAAAAAAAAGAAAAAGAAAAAAGGTATAATCAGATGGTGCCAAGATGGATGTCACTTGCATTTAACAGTGAATTAAAATACTGACTATACCTTGTCAGAACAGAAAGTAAATGATGAAAAGACTTGAAGATTTGCAAAGGGTGTGTATCAGGGAAAGTTATGTACATAGCAAGACCAGATTCATTTCAATGTATATCCTGTTCACTCTGTTCTATCACTGGAAAATTTAAGATTTTTTTCCATTTTCCAATTCATGCAAAAGAAAAGAGAAAACATTATAGAACATAGTCTAAGTCCTGAGTATGAGTCCCTGATGCTTCTTTGGAAAGGTAAATTTTTCTCCCTGTACATAAATAAGACAGGGTCTTCTAAAGACCTTAAGACACCATAGGACAGTGATAAAGGCATACCAATGTTTATAGCAGCACAATTTGTAATAGCTAAATCTTGGAAGCAGCCTCTATACTCATTGAAAGATGACTGGATAAAGAAAATGTGGTATCCATATATATTGGAGAACTACTCAAAGATAAAGAAGGATAAATTTGAGGCATTTGTAGGAAAATAGATGCACTTGGAAAATATAATGTTAAGTGAAATAAACCAGACACACAAGCTTAAATACCATATGGTATCTCTCACTTGAGTGACGGAAAGTACAAACATAGAGAACAATAATGAATGGATAGAAGGGGACAAGGGGACGGATCTCTTGCAAATGGGAAGTGATCAGAAGTAACAAGGGGAAAGAGTGAGGGAAATAGGGATGGGAAATAAGTAGAAAAATGGAGACAAATGGTCCCTTTTTGGTGATTCCAGCTCTTCTTCATCAGACTGTGACACTGGAAGTGCCCACATTTAATAGCCCTGATAACATTTAAGCTTCCTTAGCAAGATGAAGTGATCACCCTCCTGGGAGAAAGGTCACTTCCAAGCCAAACTGAGCAGAACTTCTTGGTAATGTCCATAAAGAGAGCAAATGTGAGCACTCCACCACCATTAAGGAAGGAAATAGAATTCTGTACACAGACATCTTCTGCTCAACAAAACAACTCTCACATGTTTTCTCTCACTAAGAACCCAAGAGAACAAAGGCCGGCTAGGTTGTAGGGAGACAAGAACCCCTCTACATTGGTTGGTAAATATGTAAGCTAGTCAAACCACAATGGAAATCAGTATGGAGATTCCTCCAAAAACTGAAAATGGAAATTCCATTTGACCCAGCTCTACTTATTCTGGGTATCTTTTCAAAAGATTTTAAAACACAAATTACAGCAAAACCACACATTCTCATGTTTATAGCAACATAATTCATAATAGCTAAATATTGATGTAAACTACAGATCCATCAGCAGATGAATGGATAAAGAAAATATACCATGTATAAATAATACAGTTTGCCTTAGCCATGAAGAAGGATAAATTTGATTCATTTGTAGGAAAATGGATGCATGTTAAGACCATAATATTAATTAGACCATAATATTAAGACCATAATATTAATAATATTAATTTGATCAGACACACAAGCTTAAATAACGCATAGTTTCTCTTACATGAAAAACCCAAAGTATAAATCATTTGAAGAAAACACAAAAGATAGATTATGGGAACAGGGAGGCAGACTTTGTGGATATGGGAATGGATTCTGGGGATGCAGGGCAATGGGAGGGGAAAGCAATGTAAAATGATAAAGACTTGATATGTATCTGTATTGATTCTCCCAAGATGACAGTGATTATTATGTATCACAAACATATTCTAATTAAAACAGAAACTGAACAAGGGGATGAGGCAGGGACACAAAGAATCGGAGGACTCTTTCTATGCTTCTATGTTGTACTTTAGAGGCCAGAATCAGTGTTCCTTCAGGACTCTTCTAAAGGACACACTCCTCTTTGATTTAGATACATTAGACTTTTGTTTTTAAAATAATCCCTACACTCACTTTATTTCTATGCAGAGTTTAGCCTTCTCTACACAAAAGTTAACAATCTCACCCCCTTCTCAAGCCCAAATTTATGAGTAATGGAAAGGATGCTCCTTCTGCTCCTTGCTTTGTAGCTCAAACTCATAATTCCTGGTCTCTGGTGAATATATACCATTCTGAGGACCAGTAGGAATCATAAAATTCAGTGCCATCCTATTCTATGTATATGTTGTTGCCTTAACTGTCAGAAAGTTAATATTTATTCCTCTTTCCAAATCTTACTAGACATATAACATAGAGTGATGGAAGGGTAAGGCAGACAAGATGACAAGTTCAGGATGGTTAGACAGAGACAAATATTGAGGAAAAGATTTTTATCCAAAATATTCTGAGGATCGGCAATAATATGGCATATTTTCTTTCACCTTCAAAATGTATTCTTATATATATTATTATTATATTAATGTTATATCAATATAGAGCATATATTTAGCCTCTTAATTTTCATGTTGGGATATTCTCTGAAAAATAATGATCTTTTCAATCTGAATATTAGATGTAGATCAAGTATAAATTATATTCTTTAAACTAGGATTTAAGCAACATAAGAAATAATAATTCTACTCTGTGATATACAATATTCTAGACAAACATGTCACTCGGAGATTGAAAAGCTAGCCTCATCCTGAAAACTTTTCAAGATGATCATTGTCTATTAACTTTTTCTTTGGTTATTTATCAGACATAATCTCGCCTATATTTCTGGCACCTGTGCCTTTCAGTGAGGACCTATCTCACTCAGGTTCATTAGATGGAAAGCATGTGGGACTTTTCTACACTCTGCCATTCCAAGAAAGAAATTGTGATAACTCTTAGCACACGTACTGCCCTTTTCTCTTCTTACACAACAGTGTTAGTTTTCCCATATCTGGTTCTTGTTGATTTCAAAAGATAGCTTGTATCTTCCTGCTTATATTTCAGTCAATTTATTTCCTGTATTAACAGTAGACATTAAAAACATTGGGTTGTTGTTTTTCCTTTACCTTCCTGATAAGCTGTAGGAATGATACAGTTACAAAACATATAGAAGTAAAACAAAATTGTATAGATTAACTTGTAATAATGACTCTGAGCTCAAAAGGCACAAATAACCTGTTACTTATCAGACAGAGGATTCTAAATTAGCATCATCTGTCCATACCCTTTGGAAAGCAACTTCTCCATAGGATGACCTCCAAAAAGTCTGCATTCCAGCGATAATTTTCAACACCCAATAACATAAGATATTAGCATTTTAAAAAGTATTGTTCTCTAAAGTCTCCCTTATTCTGCTACTGAGAAACATCTTATATGTTTATAATGGATCTAACTTTGGACTTGCCTATTTAGCCTACCAGAATAGTAACTCTCTTCACACCCAAGAACTAGCCAGAAACAAGGATATGTGTGTAGTAGGTGCCTCAGGCACACATGTTGTGGGAATAGTACAGAGGAGTAGTGGAGAGGGTGACAGAAAACAGGAAAAACAATTGAATAGTTTTAAAAGAAAATGTCATCAGTGAAAGAGGAATCAGCTCACCAAGGAATAATCTGCTCCCACTCAGTACCTGAGGTTCCACCCTCTCTGTTGGAATCATGGTTTTCTAGCTCCTGCAATATAGGTTTAATATATTTAAAGGATAAACTAGGAAGGACAGTGTGGTGTCTGGAAATCAGAGATTCCCAGCCTTCCAAGAATTCCCAGATTTACAGATAGCAAGTGGCCTGAGGATTAATGTGTATGCCAAGCAAGTATCAAATCTCATCAGTTTTTGCAAGTCATTTCATTTGTTTTACTTATTGATGTTAGTAAAAAGATAGTTATGGAATACACTTTATTGGAATAGTTTTACTTCACCAAGTATTTATTGAATGTCTTTTACATAAATACATTTAATGTATATTACTTAATTTGCTGGCCTCTTTTAATTTACATTACTAGTGCATGAGGTTGGTTCAAACATAACACTTCCTAGAAGAAATTTAAATTCATAGAGGTTAAGCAGCTGACCCAAAATACATGTTTAGTTAGTTCAATACTAATATCTGTAATAGAGACTGTCACATTTGATGTCCTTTTCCTTGCTTTCACATATTTTCTTTACATGAGGCTACACTGAAAACCAGGTAGTTTTTGAAAGTGATTATGCTGAAAGATATTTTCAATGGCTAAGTAAGACTACCTCAGTTTCAGAAGCACAGAATAGGTACTAAGATAGAAACAGGAGGTTGAAATTCAGGTAGCAATAGGATGTAGAAGTGATAATGTTCTCTAGTCAGCTGATTTTAAAAAAGCAATACTTTCAAATCAGTACTCCAAAACTTGATTTGGAAACCATTAGGTATAACCAATAGTTTACATCACAAGACTGGGTGAGGTCACTCAGTGAAAACAGAGATTGGGAAGTGAGCCCCAAGAGATGATATGGACACAATGTCATAAAAGATGTCCTGCCTTGGAGAGGCTCAAGAATCATGCACAAGGAATTATGATTAAATTCCAGAAATCTGGCCATATGGAAACCACAGAACAAGAATTTCAGGAAGCAGAGCGCTTGTGTCTGTAACACACAGGCAAGTCCTGAAGTCACTACTGAGTTGCAAATTTTAAAACAGGAAACCTTTACATGATGGCAGGAAACTACGTAAGAGTTCTTATTTAATTCCCCAAGCTCTTAGCAAGTTCTGTAAACTGTAAATGCTTATTGAGTCTTTCCACCACCAAATATACCATAACATGTCTTTATGAAGTACAATTTATAGTATACAATTAACAATCATTTAGTAAGGATTGAATAAAACAAATGAAATCAAATTGAAAAACAATTTGATTAACAAGTTAAAATTACTTTTTCAGAAAATAATCTTTTTTTCAGACAAAAATAACCTACCTTTTTCAGAAAAAATTGCCCTACTGAAACAGTAAATGAAGCAGAATCTCTTCTGATTCTATCCAAACTGCACTGCATCTAATAATTTTGAAGGCAATAGCTAAAGTGAGGTCCAGTCTTGGGACACAACAAATAACTCCTCTAAATTCCCTTCTTAGCTTTCTCTTAAGTAGCAGAATGAGTAGCTTTGGGAGACTTCCAATAGGATAGTGAAAATGTTAGCTTTTTCCCATCATAGAGAGTGATGTTTTCCATGCTGTATGGAATACAGTACTACAAGGAGGAAGCTGTACTCAGTTAAACCATGGGAGGACAATCCGGTATTTTACTATATAGTATCCAAACCCTTGGCTGACACAAGCATCTTTCACAATGATGACTAAGGATGAGGTGTTAGAGCTGCCTGCTGGGCCCTGGTTATCTACATAACACAAGCCCAGTTCTCCTTGAGTAACTGAAAGCTTCTCTGGCTATAAAAACCCCACAGAGTGTGCATATTTGTTATATAAGATTTGAGAGTATCATGTCCCAAGGATGAGACTATGCCGCCCGCTTAGTCAATCAGAAAACATTTCCCAAGACTAATGGTCAGATGAGAAGTCTGGTAGAAATGAGAGACAAACTCGATATTTTTGTGTTATTGAGAAAAGTCATCCCTTTTCATCCATAATAGGTTTTCTGACAAAAGAGACCATAGTTTCTGCTTGTAATATAAGGTGAGACAGCCTGATAAAATTTGGAGCCAACACAAAAGAAGTAGAGACAACAGACAGGCACACACACACAGACAATAAAACCGAGTTCTGACTATAAAATATAAACTGTAGATTCTCCCTTCCCAAACTATTTTACTACGTTTTATTTTATATTATTAGTTTTAGTATATTAAATAATATAATACTTAGAAACTCA
>NW_004624938.1:293974-307562 GCF_000247695.1 Heterocephalus glaber | reverse complement strand
AAGACTTTGTCTCCAAAAACTAAAAATTAAATGAAAAGGAAGGACTCAGTGTAAGGCCCTGAATTCAGTCCTCAGACCACACACACACACACACACACGCACACATACACACACACACACACACACAAAATTGTGTGTACAAATGAGGTAAGCCATTGTTACTATAAATGCCTATATAAACTCTCAGGACAATCTACTTTCCTAAACAGTTACAAGCATAGCCATACACCCCAGTGGCTCAGTTATGACCACCTGGTTAATACTGACCTCAACCTCTACAAGACTTGGAGGTGCTGAAGTCAAATATTGTAACCCATCCAGCCACAGTTTGAGCCATGTGGGGCTCACTGAGGTGTCTGCAGGCTCATCTTTACCTTCAGAAAATGTTAATGGATTGTGTGAAGTTTTAATTGAGTTTGCTCCATCCTGGATGTCACCAGGACCCCACTAATCCATTTCACTTGAAATCCCTGTCCGGGATCTCCTGTGAGCTCTGAAAGCTCTCAGAGAATCTCTCTGCTGGTCCACAGTTAGCTTATTTCTGGGTCCATGAACTGTAGTACTCCAGGTTCAAAACAACAGATCCAAGGAACCATGGACTGCAACCACTGAAATAATAAGCTGAAATCAACCTTTCTTCTTTTTATGTTGATTTCCTGGAGCATTTTGTCACAGCAACAAAAAGTTAACCATGAGTTATTTATTCATCAAACATGGGCATATCTACTCTGTGGCAGTTGTTGATACTTTGTTTAAATGCCTGAGCCTTCTCTCTGTTCCCATCATGCCTTGCTCTCCCTCTACCCCTCAGTCCAGCCTGGGCACACAGGGAGGGCACAGGCACCCTGGTTCTGTTCAGGTGATGGGATATTTGAAAAACTGAGCTAAGACATAGGACAAAAGAAGGAAAAGAGAGTGCATTGGAAATATTTTATTAGGGCTTTATTATGTAAGATACAGGCAAAGCAGTCACTGAAGTATGCAGTGGGAATTGCATTATTTGGTTAGATTTCCTAACACCTATTTTACAGTTTAGTCCCATTTTCATCTCCAGTTATGCTGGGTACCATGGTGGGGAATGAAACCTCTGAGTCTTTTCAGCCTTTAGAAAGTGTGAACTTCGAAATCTGACCTAGAGAGGCATCACCACCCAGCACCCAGAGAACCTGAGTCAAATCATCTGGTCAAGTCTCCAGAAAAAGGGAGGTAAATAGAAAACTTCACAAAATCTTTATATAGGCTGGGCCAAGCCTTATACATACAGGTAGATATACATCTATAAGTAGCCTGACACTCAGAAAGGTGAGCAGCTTTACTAAGATCACACAGTGCAAGTGATAGGGCACAGGCTCACACACAGGTGAATCTCTCCTGACGTCAGCAGCTTCTCCTGTCCAAGGAAAGTATTAACAAGCTGATCTTAAAATTGGGCCTTCCTCTTCACCACTTACTGTTATACTGTTATACATTTGATGAAAATGGTTTAATCTGTCTAATCTTATTATTGCATTTTAAGCAAAGGTTCTGAAACTCATGGCCCTTCCTAGAACATTTTGGGGGACACATGAGATTTTAAAATGCTGTCCCAATTCCAATTCTTCTGGGTGCAGGCTCAGGCTCCAAAGCGTCCTTGCCAAGGTCACACAGAGCAGGAGGGAGTGGGAGTAGCAGGCTCTGCAGGGCTGAGCTCAGTGTTCACTTCCTGCCCTCCCTCTCTCATGGCTCTGGGCAGGGCCTGAGGGGCTGAGAGGGAGTGGGACAGAGAATAGCCTGTCTTCCATCTCTGCTTCCGGAACTGCTTGCTTTACAGACAGGAAGAGGATGAAGAGGTCTACACTGGGTAGTGGGAGTGTTAGAGAGGAGTGTGTGCAGTGACGGGGGGGGGTGGGAGGGGGAGAGAGACCCAGCACCAGCCAAATAGGATTGAAAGGAGACCTGAAATGATTTGGTAAAATTTTGCTTGGCTACCACCTTAGCATTGTTCTTATCAGAGACCACACACATCCCTTGGGAAACCAGGAAGGTTATGTGTTTATTAGGTTCAGGCCATTTGAAGGCATCTGCTTTAAACTTTTCTTTGAAAACAATATAAACTCCAGTTCTATGATTTTAACCACGATGAAACATTGGATGACTTCAGCTTCCTTCATACCCCAGGCATCTGCCTCCACAGTCAGATGCATCGAGTTAAAATAACCTCAAAGGGCTCTTCAACACTCAGAGGAAGTTACTTCCTGTGAATGAATCTTGGGTCTGACAAGAGCATCTTAGACCTGAGAATCTACACATTCTCCATTTTTGTTTCATTTTAATTTCTTTTTGTATTAGTGTATGTTTATGTAAATAATAATTCATTCATCTTGGGGAACTGACACATACACACATGACTTTGTAATCATTTTTACATCCTTTTCTTCTCCTCACCCTACAGTCTCCCTTCATCCATGTTTGAATGGCTGTAAAAACTAAGCTCTAAAAATTATCTTTATAGTTTGGTTAAATATTTAGAATTATACTTTAATTATCAATAGAAATCATTTTCAAACTATGACAATTATTGATTAATTACATTCAATACATGGAATAAGTACATACATACTGATTACACTTAAAGAACACCAAGAATTCATATTCCATTCCTGTTTGCATTATTTTTAAGACACATTTATCCTCTAGACAAATTACTTAGATGTATGCATATGAGTTCTAACATGATTTAGATTGAGTTATTTTGTTTGATTTATGATTTTATCACATTAAGTTTCTAAAAATTAAATAAACCAGTCTCTAAGAAATAAAATCATACCTTTCCCAAGGACTGCTGAGAAGCCCCCCTGAAGAGCTTTTTGCAGACCAGCCCCACAAGGTCAGTGAGAAAAGAAGAGAATTTGGAAGGCAGTAGCCACTGGCTGGCTGTGGGCTGAGGAAGGCATTGCCTGTGACCACAGGAAGACATTTTGCTTCTACATGAAGGATACTACAATTAAGTGGGGCAAGGAAACTGTCTTTTAAAGGCCTACAAAAAGGACCCAACAGAGAAGAGAAACATAAATATTTCAGTATCTGCCAGATCCAGAGACAGTAGGCCAGCTTGATAGGATATCAGATTTAGTAAGACTTTTCTGCACCAGAATAGTTCTTCCTCCCTTGTGCCCCAAACTCCCTACCCTTCTGTCTGCCTTTCCTATTTGGTTTCCTAGGCATCAGTTGAACCAGATCCTGAGTACTTGTAACACTTGGGTTAATGACATATTATGGACATTTTAAATTTTAGCATCATATAAAGCTGAAGGAAGTTTAGGATCGGTGTTATCTAAGAGTAAAGAGAAAGTTATGAAGCTCTGTGAGTTTTCACTCAAACATAAACAAAAGTTTTCTCCTATTGTGTTAAGTTTGAAGGAGCAACAAATGATAGAGATTTCATCTCACCCCAGACAAAATTGCTGTCATCAAGAATACAAAAACAGTGCTGGCAAGGTTGAGGGGGAGAAAGGAACTTTTATACACTGTTGGTAAAAATTTATGGAAATCAGTACAGAGGACCCTCAAAAACTCAAAAATAGAATGACCATATGACACAGATCCTTGGGGTGTACCCGAAGGAATGAAACAGCCTACTATAGAGGTCCCTGCATGCATCATGAATTTCAAGATATGAAATCAGCCTGGTGTTCATCAATGGATGAATTCATCAAAGTGTGGCACATATACACCATACAGTATTATTCAGCCACAAAGCATCAAATAGTGTCATTTGGATGGGAAATCAATGGAACTGGACATCATCATGTGAAATAAGCCAGGCTCAGAAAGTCAAGTATCACGTTTTCCCTAGTAGGTAGAATCTATGGAGAAAAAAAGATGACATGAAAGTAGAAGGGAGACAGCAAGGAAAAAGAAGATCAGGGAGGGGCATGAGGGGTGTAAGGATGGGTAATGAGGGGATGGATGTGATCAAAGTATGTTATGTCCACGTACACAACATCACCATGAAGGCCAGTATTCTGTAAAATTACTGTGTACTCATAAAGGACCAATTGCACTTTAAACTTCACAAAACTAGATTCAAATGTGTCAAAATCAAATTGTAAGATGTGCAATAAGGAAAGTTGTGGATGTCTACTTTGAGGGAGTGCAACCACATATGAACACAGAACTGCAAATTTTGACAAGTGTCTTCTTCGAGATATACATATTGACACTGCCTCTACTTGTCTATATCAAAATTATAGAGAATATTTTGTGCGGCATGATGTTTTATGTTTGGTTAAAGAAAATGCTGACATACACACAGAGTAATCATGTGTGCCTTGGTAGTTTGAAGGTAATGAAGGTAACACCTCTTGGAGCAGAGGTGGTTGGAACCATAAACTCACACTGAAAGAGCTAGGTGTCATTCAATTGTGATATTATGAAGAGGAGACTGGTGCCTGTGCATTTTATATATAGATGAGATCATCTTCAAAATGAAAATAACACTTTGTAAAATATCCTCACCTAAAACTAAAAGTCCAAGTTGTGAAATACTCGACTTTTAAATGGCAAATCTGCTATCAGGAAATCTGATTATTATTCCAGTCGGTGAAGTAAACACTGCATTGGGAAGGAATTGTGCTTTAGAATTCTCACACAGTGTGGATCATCTGAAGTCATAGTTGGTGACACGACAGCTTCCTCATGGTGCTTTTCATCTCTGCGTTCTCAGGGTGTAGATGAGAAGGTTGAATAAGGGCATGCCGATCATGTAAAACATAGCCACCATCTTGTTCACAGGAAACGTGGTTGGCAGATATGTGTATATATATATACAGGGGCCAAAAAGTATGACAACCACAATAAAGTGGGAGGTGCACATGGAAAGGGCGTTTCACCTTCCTTCAGTGCTATGGTTTCTCAGCGAGTACAAGATTACAACATAGGAGATGAGCAGCACTATGAACTCTCCATGCATATGACCCCACTATTAGTCATGACTAACAAGTTGATCATGTACATGTTCATGCAGGCAAGTCTCAGCAAGGACTGCAAATCATAGAAATAGTTATCAATCACACTGGGGCCACAGAAGGGCAGTCTCAAAGCCAGGAAAATCTGTGCCAAGGAACAGATACAAGAACCCACCCAGGCCAAGGTCACCAACACACTGCACTGGCTCATGATGGTCATGTACCACAGAGGCTTACAGATGGCTACATAGTGACTGAATGCCATGAGGATGAGCACTAAGATCTCCATACACCCAAAGAAATGGGCTGCAAAGACCTATGTCATGCACTCAGTGTAGGAGATGACTTGCTTCTGAGAAAGGGCGTCTGAGATAAGTCTGGGGGCTGTGGTTGTAGAGAAATAACCATCAGTGAAGGAAAAGTAGAAGAGGAAGAAGTACATGGGACTCTCAAGGGTCTGGCTGGTTTTAATGGTCAACATGATGACAAAGTTGCCCAACAGAGTCATAATGTAAAGAATCAAGAAAATCCCAAATATCACCTTCTGGTTTTCGGCATCTTGTGTCAACCCAAACAGAATGAATTTGGTCACACTTCTATTCATCACAGTGGCTGTAGGTAGGATGGAGTGGACGATGCTTACTCGAAAAGAGAAGAAATGAAATGACATTGGAAGGAACAGGAAGCTGACTTCTAAATTCCCCAGTTCTGTGCCATATTTCACTACTTCCAATCACATTCTGGAGACAAATTCCTCTAAAGTCCTTAAAAATTGTAGATGCCAGGCCTCTTAAAGATTTATCTGGTTCCTCAGAAACTTGCTACCATGGATCAAAGTGTGTGAATTTTGGGAATGTAAAATAAATATCCTTCCAATATTTTTATTTTTATCTAGAATGCAAACTGCAAAACCAGTATTTTCCTTCAGTGGGTGATTAACCGCTTTTAATTTAGCCCTCCTGTGTCAAAAAAGGTGGGCCAATATTTACTCTAACTTACTTAATTTTCAGAAGAAGGATAATAGATTTTTTATAGCCACATAGGTGCACACACATGCATATTTGTTTCCTGTGTTATGCAGTGTATCTCTGTGCTCTAAAAATCTGAAAATCACTATTCCAGTAAAATTACACACTAACATTGTGAAACAACCCTCAATTTGCTACTTTCCCACTTGTTAGAAAAATATAACAATTGTATTTATTCTGTACTCTTTCATAATTACTTTTCACTTTCAATGCTGAGACCAAATTATATGAAATTATTTTTAAGACTAGAAAAAAATGTTACCCTGCTCTCATGAGTCCAAAGATAAATGTAGATTAGGTCAATAATTATAGCAGATGGCATGTCATCAATGCTGGAAGAGTAGAAAACATCTGTGGAGTGATGAGAGGAATTTTCTCATGGATATGGTAGTCAGAGAGGAATTCAAAATTACTTATAGAGCAGAAGTGTAATTTTAATTGAGAAAATCTGGTTCCCAAACAGATTCTCAAAGCTATAAACAAAATTAAACAGTGATTATGATGGGTAGGGGACTAAATGATGGAGGGAGGGTCGGAGAGGAAGGGGATGTAAAATGAAATAAGATGTGTCGTGTACATGGACTAACTGCTCACAATGAATGTATTCATGATGTGCCACAAACATGTTCTTATTATTTAAAAACTGATCAGACTCAAACTTCATCTCACTGCCCACACTAGTGGCCTGATGCTTAACAAGTCCCTTGATTTTGACAGAACTAATATAAATAATAAAATAATCTATCTTTTAGGATTGCTATGAAAATTAATTTCATATGTGCAAGGCATTTACAAGAAGTAGCTTCTACTATTTATAATTGGATGATAATTATAACTTTATATTCAGTACAATTATAACTGGCCTTTGAAGAACTACTTTGCATTCTGTAAAAATATTATTTCAAGTTGTTCCTTGCAATACAGTGGCACACTGCTTGAAAACAGAGTTTCTTTGCTGACTAAAATTATAGCAGTGTTCTGGCTCATACACTTTTTTTTAATGGTTGTGCAAGCTATGGATAATGGTTACAAACATTTTAATATCTACAAAGAGAAAAATGAATGAAAGTACATGGTATTTTGAACACAGAGGTTCCCTGATGAGAGGAAAATAAAGATAAATCTCTTGTCATGGCAAAATGTGGAGTTTAATGGTACAGAAAACAGAAGAGTTTGAGCATTTGGGAAATAAAGACAATTTTTATGAAAATGGGCAGGAAATATTTTTCAGGCAAATGGACTGACACAAACTCTGGTTAGAGAGACTCTTAAACACATACTGAGGTAGACAAGCTTGGAGAAGAAAGTTGTTCTCCTAGCACAAAGCCATGAAAGCCAGGATACAAAGTTTGGATGCTTTTCATTGACCACATATAAAATTTAAGGAATAAAATACAAGAGCAGCTTATGTCAGCATTTATGAATCACAGTGGAACAAAGAATACTCAGAGCTGTTGGATGGAATTTAACAATATTTTTGTGTTACTGTGATGCCTGGGTCCCCCTGAAAATGTCTGTCTTTCTGTTCCCTGCACTGAGAACTCACAGAAATCTTAGAAATCAGCTCACAATGGTCCCAACAAAATGCAGATGAGCTAGTAGTCATCCCAAACACGATTCATTTCTGGCTTCAGAGTTGTCACTTCCTTTCTCAGACAAGGATTAAACATGCACATTCTCAACCATGCTTTGTTAAGGATAGTAAAACTAAAGACTTTTCATCCGTGTTACCAAAATTAGTTTCATATTTGCAAACCATAAGACACAGTTATTTTGTACCGTGTCTTGTGCTTCATGTGTTCTAAAATGTCTCACAAAGTTTAGTCCAAGAAAATGGGACTTCACATTAGGTCCCATAGATATGTGGTTTCCATTGTGTGATTATAGTTCATATAGGTTAAAAATAAAAGCTAATATTTCATAAATGCCAATATTATCAATAGGAACCCAGGATCCTTTAAGTATACATGACAGTATTTTATTGAAATCATTACACAGGTTAAAAGGACACGAATTCAGACATCCCATCTTCTTCTTATGTTTATATCAACCCCTTACTATCACTTTAAAGGGAAAAGTGGTGCTTTAAAATAATGATTGAAATGTACAGTAAAATCATGACTATGGCTTCCAAATACAGTGGTTTAGATACTCTCTGTGGCTTTCTAACCCCTAACCCTGTACTATCATCTTACTTCCCTTTATCTTCTCACTGTTCTCCCTATCCATGCTCAGCCATGCTTAGCAATTTCTGTCCCTCACATACACACCTAAAAAGTCTCATCCCCTGAAGATTTCACAGCTGACAGTTTCTAATTGCCTCTCATCTTTGATAATCTTCATTCTCCATTTCTGTCTTTGGACAAAGCACACAATTCAAGTGCCATCTCCTAAGCAAAGCCTTCCAGATTTCCTCAGTCAGATATTATTGCTAATACCATTTCACAGGGAAAATGTGTGCTTTTATGGAATCCTTTAATCTCTAGTATATTCTCTTATTTTTGCTTCAGCACCTTTCATTGACATAATTTCATTAGACCTCAGAGGAAGAACTTGTGGTGGACCAGATTGTACAATTTAAGATAGTCTGAGAGACAGAGATAAGCACAGAGAAATTAGAGAAGATCCAGGACCAGAATACAAACCTGTGCAGTCTGGGGAGAACTTCGCAGTGACTACTTCATCTCCACTGCCACACAGAGCATAACATACACCTGAGAAACTTTAAACAGGCAACTAAAGAAATTACTGAACTGTTCAGCTCACACCCCTTGGTAGGGATGCAATTTTCAGGATGGGTCAATGACATCAGCATTTTATTTGTACATTTAAAACATAATACTAAGAAGGAGATAGAAAGTCTGGAGAGTAGTGAGACAATCAAATTCAAAGGAAAAGAAGATAATGAATGAGATTCAGAGAAGAAAGAAAACCAAGCATGTGAGATGGAAAAATCTCATCATCAAGCGATAGCAAGGAATCACAGAGAGAGCACTTGTTTCTAGAATTTCACTGAGGAATTCTGCTTCTCTCTCTCTCTCTCCTCCTCTCCTTATGTTAGGACTTACTACCACATCACAGAAAGCGAGCACAAAGCAGGGCTGAAATCAGTCCCAGACCAGCAATCTCAGTGTCAGCAGCATCCAAACGCTCAACATCGTCAGCACCCATGGACCCTGGGTGTGATCAGTGCCATCCCTGTCCTTACTCTGCCCTCAGATTTGCAAATGAGCAGTCTACAGGTCTTAGATCCTATACCACTCTCTCCTTTCTTGTTGATCGGAATCAAACCCATGCCGCTGCTGGGGCAGACACAGGGCAGGGCAAGCTGAGCAAACTGGGAATATTGGAATCTTTTCATCAACAAGCAAAGGCTGTGTCTGGAGCTTTAGGTTTCTCAGGAGACAGGCCGCCATGACAGGGACTCTCTTCTAAATAGGAAGCAAGAGAAGGGAAACAGCTCTGTTAGTTTGGAAAACTTACCTTTTTGTTTGGAAAGGAAAAAGATATGGCAAATGGCATCCAGTAAAGTGTTCACACCTTTATCTTTTTCAGCTCTGATTTACTTTGATGATGGATAACGTACCATATGTCTGCAACATGTAAAGTATACTTTCCATCTATCCATTCTTGCACTCTGTTGCAGAAACAAGAGAGAGGGGAGAGAGAGAGAGAGAGAGAGAGAGAGAGAGAGAGAGAGAGAGAGAGAGAGAGAGAGAGAGAGAGAGAGAGAGAGAGAGAGAGAGAGAGAGAGAGACTCTACAGACAGCTGGGGTTTCCAGAACACCTGAGTTAGACTTTATAAAAGAGACTTATATATTGGCTGTAAATTTCTTGCTTTCCTTCCTAGAACTTTTTACAATAAAAAAGAATGTATCTCTTTTTTATTTTCCTCTACAGAAACATCTATAAAAATGAAGCCTCTTAGCCCAAAATAGTCCCTGGCAGAATGTGAAGTAAACGTATATTTTTTCCATCACATATTTATAGCTATTTCAAAAAAATCACAAATGCCCAGCCTCCTGAGGTACAAAGACCATGCCTCTTCCCACTTGACCCTGAAGGGTCTCTTATGAGCTATGGAACACTATTAATCTAGGCCCACAACAAACCATTAAGCCCAGCTAGGCTGCTGACAGTCAGATTCTGCCCCGTCTTTCCTCTTGGCCTGTCCCGAAGGAAACTTCACTTCAGTTACCAAGTGCTCCATCTGAGCAAGCTTTTGAAGTCCTGCTGAGCTGTAGACTAAAAGTCACTCAGGACCTTCTCCTTTAAGGCAGGCTTTTTGAGTGATAGTCAAAGCCCTGAGAAGAGTGAAAAAGTCAAATAGATAAACTGTGATTGAATTTCAGCTCCATCATTTCTGGGACTTTATATTTCTTAACATTTTCTAGGTTTATATAATGAAAAAATGTCACTGTTAGGGATGGGGAAATATCCCCGAATTACAATGCTTTTTAGCAGATAGAAGGCCCTGGGATGAAAGCCAAGCAATGGAAATATTACTATTAAATTCAATGATATAGCAGCAATGATGTGATAATTATAAACAATCATGTAACAATCATAATTATTTTGATGAAATACAGTGTAAGTAGTGAAAGATTATAATAGCTCAGAGCAAGATATTAGAAGAGCAAAAAAAAACATTCTGTGAAGATAATTTTTTTCTAATATATTAAATGTGAGCTATGATACCACAGCTTTATGTTGAAGGCTTGGGAAATTAAGATGATTTTTTTCTTGTTAAAGCTACATACAGTATATGTAGGCCAAACATAGTCAGATTTTAAATGTGAAGACCTCTAGTTAATACATGAAAGAACATGTCAAGAAAGTAGGTCAGTATGAAAATCTGGTATTCAAGGAAAATTTTAAGAGTGGAAATATACATTTGTCAGGAATGATACTTTGAGCTGTAAAATCCTTTGGTCTTATTTTATAATTTTAATACAAAGGATGGAATTAAACTTCTCTGAACTTTAGTGTCTAAAACACATTTTAAGAGAAGTGTCAGGTAATTGCAACTAACGGAAAAGGAAAGAAGACTTTGTGATCAGCAAGAACCTTCCACAAATGCTTTTGTCTGGAGGAGACTCCTGAAACTTAAGGCTAAAATCTTTCCCTTCCTCATCTTCCCATTCGTGTTACTATTTCTCCTCTTCTCATTTCCCTTTTCTTCCTTTAGCCTTATATAGCAATGCTAAGAGGGTGGGAAATCCATCAAGCCAAGAAGCTTGTTGATGCCTTCTGTTGCAATCTAGGAAATTTTTTGTCTCACCATCTGTAGGTCTTGCAGTTAGGGAGTCTTTCCAGTTACGAGTGTGAGCTTTGGGTAAATATTCCTGACTTTCGCTATCCCATATCGAGGGCACAATATGGAAGGAGACAGGCTCATCAAAGCCTGTCATGGTGACATGGTTTGGGTTCACTCGCCCCAATTCAGGGTCCAGTCCTCAGGTTGTAGGTAAACTGTTTTGATTACACTGACTCCCAGAGTGGGAATCTACTGTCTGGAGTCACAATATATGCTTAATGAGATCATGAGACACATTAAAAATGCAAATCCGGAACACCAAAGTGCTTCTTTCATTCACTGGTCCTTACCATTCTTTCCAGAGAGGAACATCCTGAAAGAAACTTCTCAGTTCTTTCTATCACATGTGGTTGTGGGGTGTGGGTATTTTATGTTAGGAAAGAACTCTCCAAGTAGTCATACTTTCCAAATTTCTTCCAGAAACTGCCTTGGATAAAACAAGGTCTATCTTGGAGTAGGGGTGAGTGTTATGTAAAATAGGAGAAGATTTAAAATTGGTTTCATGAATATTTTTGGAAGAATCTAGTCCTATGTTCTGAAAAAGAAAGGAAGACATTTAAAGACAGTGAACTCTTTTGAAATAAGGTGAGTTAAATATTGTGCTCCTCAATGCATTGACTATTTATGGAAATTCCCTCAAACATTTGTAGATGTTTAGGGCAGGTTTTCATCTTCAGTAGCTCCAGGAAACCATTAGCCTGAGCAGCCAGTAACCAACCTAGCTGAGACTGACCATGGGCAAAAGCAAACATTACTGTCACTTGGTTAAACTCCTGAGGTGCAGGTGTGAATCTCTGTTCTCTTCCCCATATGATTCATTTACATTCATCTCTTCAAGATGCCCGGAAGTCTGTGAAGCAACTAGACCTTCAGTGAGATGATAGCTGTATGGTGGGCGTGAGTGCTGCCCACCAATTGTTAGCTATGTAAATTTAAGCATTTTAGGCTTTTCAGCATTCAGTTCCCCATTTTGTAAAAGGCATGTGGTAAAATTATTCTTTTTCATATTGCTAATGTTAGTTTTCTTTCCATTTCTAATCTCATTTTATGTTTTAAATCAATATGGAGAAGAGGAAAAAAAGAAAAAGAAAACAGATTGAGGACTTGTGTAAATATATGTGTTGCAATTACCCACAAGTGCATCATGGATATATGTATGTATGTGTGTGTGTGTATGTGTGTGTGTATATATATATATATGTATATGTATATATACATACATTCATGGGGAAGGAAGAAAGTTAGAACTTATAATGTACTAAAGATTGGAAAGACTTCATCACAAAATTAATTTCTGATTCTGGAGATCATGTTATCACCCAGCGCACCTGCTAGGTGTCACAGTGCCTGGAATCTGTGTACAAGGAGGATAAAGTGAGAGGTCCAGAGTAAGGGTGAGGGCAGAGAGATGGTTGACAGAAACTAAGGCAGGAGAGTCCATGAATAGATCACAGGACGCATTTGCTTAAGAGCCTAAAGCCAATTTGCAAGCCCAAGTGTCTGAGAGAAGAACCTATGAGAACACCACAACCCAACACCTTTTCATAGTTGTTTTTCTTGTTTTTGCTACCACCAAAGGACTGGACTAGAGTTTTTGCCATGTCACTTAAATTCATTGAGACTCCATTTCCTCACCAATTAAATGAGAATTTGAAGACATACATTTACAAAATACATAACACATGAAAAGAAAATAATCCCAGACTCTGATGAGTGCAGAAGAAATACTTTTGTGTTCTTATTAATTCTACTTTAACAAAAGAAACTGAAACTCAGAGAAGTGAAATTACACAAGGCCACACATTTAATTAGTAATAAAAGATAGCCTAGGATCCAAATCTCTTACTAACAAGTCTAAAGCTCTTTTATTTTAATAAGATACTTCTAGTAAAGTCCTAAGACTTTTGGGCCTGGATAACAAAAACAACCAATGCACGTGTACTTGAATAGAGAGTTTGTGGGGAGGAAGCTCATGAAAGCTAAGGAAACAAGGTGGAAAGATGGTATTTTTAAAATCATAGGCTGGGTAGCATTTATTAAAAAGGAGCTGGCACACTCAACCATGAAATATGGCTTCAAGAAAGGAAGAAGAATGTTTCAAGCCAAGGGTGATGTACAAAGGCTGCATAGCTTGTTCCTGGAGGGGAAGGAGTCCAGTACTACTGAGAAAGAGTACAGAAATGAGAAGTGGTCAGGGAGGTTACAGAAACCCAACCTTGTAGTCTTGGATGTTACCATAAGTATCTTGCTTTTTCCTTTATTAGAACAGAGAACAATGCCACGATATGGAGGAAACT